>CAUYRT010054464.1:0-23357 GCA_963574885.1 Lepilemur ruficaudatus | reverse complement strand
CTCCCGAGTAGCTGGGACTATAGGCATGTGCCACCATGCCTGGCTAATTTTTTCTATATATTTTTAGTTGGCCAATTAATTTCTTTCTATTTTTAGTAGAGATGGAGTCTCGCTCTTGCTCAGGCTGGTTTCGAACTCCTGACCTTGAGCGATCCACCCGCCTCGGCCTCCCAGAGTGCTAGGATTACAGGCGTGAGCCACCGCGCCCAGCCAATTAATGACTTTTGACATGTGTATACAGCAATGAAACCATCATCATGATTAACACAATAAACATATCCATCATCCCAAAGTTTCCTTGTGTGCCTTTTCAGTCCCCTCCTCTTTCTCCCATTTGTACTTCCCCAATCTCAACCACTGATCTGCTTTCTATCACTATACATTTTCAAGAATTTTATATAAACAGAATACTACACTGGTTTGCTCTTTTGTGTCGAGCTTTTTTACTCAGCATAATTATTTGGAGACTCATCGATGGTGTTGCACGTATACATAGTTCATTCCTTTTACTTTGTGAGTAGCATTCTATCATGTGGATGTACCACTGTTTGTTTATGCATTTGTTGTGGATGGATATTTGAATTTGTTTCCAGCTTGGGGCTATTAAAAATAAAGCTGCTGTGAACATTCATGGGCAAGTCTTTATGTGAACATAGCCTTTCATTTATCTTGGGTTAGTACTAGCTTGCAAATGGTTGGGTCATATGGGGGGAGTTTGTTTAACTTTTTAAGGACCCACCAAAATATTTGTACCACTTTACGTTCCCACCATCAATACATGAGAATTCTACTTGCTCTGCATCCTTGCGGTGCTTGGTATGGTCTGACCTTTAACTCTGGTTAAATGATAACAGTACTCAGTGCAGCTTTGTTCCCAATGTCATGAGCTCAGGTTCTTGATACTTCTTGTAATAGTCTCTTAACTGGCACTCCTCCTTCAGATGAATTGAGGTTGTCAGGAACTCTGTGAACTTCCTCCCACCTCCCATAAACTTACATCTATCAGTACCAATTATTCCCACCTCGCCTGCTGTCAGAGCAGGGGAACTGTGTCCCCACCTCCTCCTGTCTAGGTCCCTCCCTCCTCTGACACTGTGTCCTGGATCCCATCCTCCTCCTGTCAAGCCTCACTGTCGGGCATCTTTTCCCCTCTCCTACCCTCAGCTTTTCCAATGATATGGTACTTTCCCCTCAACCTAATAATATATTCAGTTCTTGCCCATCTTTAAAAAACAAACCAAACAGAGGAAAGACTATTTTATTTGACCTTGTATTTTCCTCTAGCTACCACTCTGTCTCCTTCCATTTAAAGCTAAATTTATGAAAACAAAATTGAAAAGTTCCCATTTCCTCCTCAACTCACTCGATCTAGTTTTCATCCCGCTCTCCATTAAAGCTGCTCTCACTTAGGTCACCAATGACCACCGTGTTCCTAAATCTAGGACTTTCCAACCCAAAGAGTCTTTCTTGATCTCTTGGCAGCCTTTACACCTTTGATTACTTTGTCCTGGCCTTTCAAGGTCTCCACTGGATGCCCCTCCTAGGTCTTCTCTCCTTTGCTTCCCTTCATTGTACTCCCATATCTGTGTCCCAGACTGTGACCTTGGCCTCTTCTCATACCCTACCATGGCTTCACTTTCATCGTAAAGTCATGACTACAGAAATCACATCTCCATTGTGAGGTACAAAGCCACAGGGTCAGCAGCTTACACTTGGATATCTCACAGATCCTGAAATTTAATACATAGAAAACTTGATCCATCACCTTCTTCCTTAAATCTGCCTCTCCCCCTATGTTCCCAGCCCAGCAACCCCACCCAGCCCAGCGACCCCTACTTCTTTGAGATCTCTTGAGTTCATCTCCTTCTCCAAATCCCTTCTGCCCTGCTTAGCTGAGGCTGGCATCACCTGTCACCTGATTACTGCAACCAGCCTCCAAAATGATCTTTTGGCTTCTAGTTTCCCATCTGCTATCCTTTCTCAATGCAGCTCCTTGTGTACTGGCTCCTGCTATCCTTCCAGACTCAGCCTCTGCCACTTCCTCTCCAGGGTCCTCATCTCACACACTCCAGCCATACAGAATGGCTTGCATTTCTCTGAATGGGCCATGCTTTTGTGCTTCATGTTGCCATCTTGGACTGGAACACTCCCATTTAGTACCTTTTGCCTTGCAAATTTCTTTTGTTCTTCTAGACTCAGTTTTGTGTTGCTTCCCTAATAGGATCTTCCACAACATTTTCCTGACTTTCCTGTGGGGTTATTTCCCACTCTGTGCATACTTTTGTTGTTGCGCTTCTCATTGGTGCTTTTTTCCGAGTTGTGTCTGTTACCTCATGTGGCAAAGGAGGTTTTGCAGATGTGATTAAGGATCCTGAGATAGGGAGGTTATCCTGGATTATCTGGGCAATGCCTCAATGTAATCACAAGTGTCCTCCTAAGAGGGAGGCACAGGGAGATTTGATTCCAGAACAAGAAGGCAATGTGACCACTGAAGCGAGGTGCTACACAGCTTTGAAGATGGAGGAAGGGGGCATGAGCCAAGGAATGCAACTCTAGAAGCTGGAAAAGGCAAGGGAACAGATTCTCCTGTAGAAACTCTGGAGTGAATACAATCCTACTGACATCTTGATTTTGTCCCAGTGAAATCAATTTCAGACGTCTTAACTCCATAACTGTAAGGAAATAAATGTGTGTTGTTTTAAGCTTACAACCAAGGATGTGTTGATTTGTTACAGCAGCAATAGGAAACTAAAATGCTGGGCCAGGTGGTGCCCTGCCCAGAGCCTCATGCTCTAGAGGGCCCTGCTCTAGGCCTCCTCCAGCTGTATACCTTCTCTTGGAGTGAACAGTCTATGGCTTCACCTCTAGACCAGGCACCCAGTACCCAGGACTTCAGAATTTCTTAGTTAGGGCCTGTTTCCAGGGCCTAGAAACCTCTTCCCCAAGTTTGTCCTTTTGAGACAGAGTACACTCCTGGTGGGCTCATGCCTAGATCTAAAGAGGAGTCAAAAGACTATGGACTATAGACTGAAAGGTACAAGAACTAAAGCTGCGAGACAAGGTAGGAGGCTACTACAGTAATTCAGGCAAGAGATGGTGATAGTGGTACAGATGATGAGAAGTGGCTGCATTCTGGGTATATTTTGAAGGTGAAGACAACAGGCTTTGCTGACACATTGGATGTGAGGTATGAGAGAAATAGAATAGTAAGTATGATTCCAAGGTTTCTGGCCAGAACAACTAGAAAGATGACATTGCCATTAACTTAGATTGGAAATAAGGGAAAAAGAGCAGGTTAGGGGGTAGAGATCAGTGGCCCAATTATAAATGTGTTAAATTTAGGATGCTCATTAGACAAAAATGTGGGTAGGCAATCAGTGAGTGAGTGAGTCTTGCCTTTCTCAATGACTGTATGTTTCTAGCAACTAGCAGAGGGTCTTTCAATAGATGACACCTCCTTTTTTTTGAGGCAGGGTCTCACTCTGTCACCACAGCTAGAATGCTATGGCATCACTGTAGCTTACTGCAACCTCAAAATCCTGGGCCCAAGGGATCCTCCTGCCTCAGCCTTCCAAGTAGCTGGACTACAGGTGTGTGCCACCACAGCTGGCTAATTTTTCTATTTTTTGTAGAGATGGGGTCTCACTGTTGCTCAGGCTGGTCTCAAACTCCTGACCTCAAGTGATCCTCCTGCCTTGGCCTTATTAATTAATATTCAATAGATCAAATAAATATGTGACATTCCTCTATGGAAATGCTTCAAGATCTACCCACGTTTTATATTCTCACGTCATCAGGTTAGTTAATGTCAAGGCTATTGCTATTATACAGCCTGGCCAACTGTGTAAGTCAGCATTAACAACAATCTGATTATGTAGCATCTTCTTATTCTTGGCTCTCCCAAACATTTGATAGGGTAGAGGCTGATATTGAATATTAATACTAGGTGGATTCAGGTCAGATTCACAGTATGTGTCTTATTATTCTAGTGTTGAACTTTCTTAATGTGCTGATTGAAAGACATTTTTCTCTGTAATTATAAAAGGTATAATAATATTGACTTCTTTGTTCCATCTCTAAAATTATATGTTTTTTCCCCACCGTGTTTTGGGAAAGTTGACAGCCAGAGCTTTCGTATTTTAGTCCACTTAAATGCATTCCAGATGCTAATAGGACCTGAAACAGTGTCTGGTGATGCTGAAGAGTCTATGAAGGTTAGTTCTTTAGTAAATTTTAATTTAATAAATGAGCAACAATGCTGATCTTCCCAGCTTTAATTTTATAGACACTGTAAAACTCTACATCTATAAAACATGTGTGTTTTATACTGCTGAAAAGGTCACCGATCTGCTGTGAGTTGCTGGAGACTAGATTGCTCTTGCGTTTTCTCTTGTACATTCTACAGCAAATTTTTTTTCTCTCTTCCTCTCCTGAAGCTTTTCTCGTCAAGTTCACCAATGACATTCACGTTACAAAATCTCTAGTCATTTCTTAAGTCCTCGTTTTACTTATTCTCTCAGCAACATTGAGCCACTGGATCACCTCCCTCAAACACTTTTTTCTTCTTTATTTTGAGTGTCTGTGCTCCCTTGGCTTTTTCCTACCTCAATGACCACTTCTCTTTCTCCTTTGATTTCTCCTTCTTGTCTTCTTAATTTCTAAGTGCTTCAGTTCCCTGGGCCTCAATCCTTGGCTCTATTCTCTTCTCTGTCTACAAGAGGTGGCTGCTTCCAGACCATGGCTTTAAATACCACCTGTATGTTGATAAGTCCCAGATTCATTTGTCCAGCTTAGATCTCTCTCCTGAACTCTAGACATGTACAGCTAACCTCTCTGTGTCTTCATTTCCTCAGCTGTAAATTGGGGACAGTAACAGCACTGAGCTCATGGCATTTGTGGATGTTCTCTTTGCACTGGTGGATCCAGTTTGTACCCTTCTCTGCCTGTTCAGTGCCCAGGGAAGCTGGCCTGAGGGGACTGCATCAGAGAGTTGTTTTGATCTCTGGCTTCCCATTGAGTTTGGCTCATGGAAGTCACCATCAAGAGGTGGGATGGAGGGAAGAAAGGGTGTTCGAATAATTTATTCTTCCAGATTTCTCCCTGTCAAGCCATAGGTTGGCAGTGGCTGCTTTCCTCTATTAAAAGCTGCTTCTACTGGGCAGCCAACACTGAAACTCTCCCTCCTGGTTCCACTAACTGCTGTCTCCCCATTCCTTTCCTGGCAGCACTGCTGGTGCTAGCTTGGGGGCACTTCATCATCGCTTGTTGATTTCCCTTAAACGTGCTCATGCTTTTATAATTAGTCCCTTCATTAAACTTCCCTGGATCACCTGGTTTGAGTATGCCATTTGTCTCCTCCTGGGACCTGACCAATTCAGGCTGCTATGGTGATTAAATGAGCTAATATTTACGAAGTGCTTAGAGCAGTGTCTGGCATATAGTAAATGTATAGAAATTTTTGTGAAATAAATAAGTGAATAAACTGCCCACATGAGCTCTCCATTTAGGTGTCTAAAACAAACTTTTCAAATTCTCCACCCTTCCTGTATTAATCAGGGTTCTTCAGAGAGACAGAACCATATGTATGTATATCTATCTATCTATACATACATACATTCTACCAATAGGCTGTGTGTGTGTGTGAAGAAATTTATTACAAGGAATTGGCTCACATGATTATGGAGGCTGGCAAGTCCAAAATCTGCAGGGTGGGCCAGCAGTCTGGAGACCCAGGAGAATTGACGCTGTAGTTTAAGTCTCAAGGCTGTCTGCTGCAGAACCAGGAAGAGCCAATGTTGCAGATGAATTCTGAAGGCAGTCCACTGGAGAATTGTTTCTTACTCAGGGGAGGCCAATCTTTTTGTTCTATTCATGCCTTCAAATGATTGGATGAGGAAGACAATCTGGTATATTCAAAGTCCACCAATTTAAACATTAATCTCATCCAAAAACACTCACACAGAAATACCCAGAATAATGTTTGACCAAATATCTGGGTACCTATGGCTCAGCCAAGTTGACACATAAAATTAATCATCATACTTCCCAGTGTACCCCTCTGCCAGTTTTTCCTTGCTCACTAAAGACTCCTGCATTCACTCATTTGCTCAAGGAAAAAACCTTAGAGTCATTCTGAACTTTTGTGTTTCATGTCCCACATCCAATCTATCTTTCAACATATTTCTAGAACCCACTACTTCTCTCCATCTCCACCCCTGCCACTGTGCTCCCCGCCACTGTTGTTTCTCATGGGGATTATGGTTATGGACCCCTATCTCCTACTCCCACTTTGATAGCAGGAAATAGTCTAGGATGATTTTCAATAGGACAGGCAGAGTCATTCTTTAAAAAATCAGATCAAGTCACTTTGCTATCACTCAGGGTAAAAGCCCAAGTTCCTGCAGTGGCCTGTAAAGATTGAAATGATCCAGTCCCCATGCCCTCTCCAAGTTAATTCCATACCTCTCTCTCCCTTGCTCACTCTGTCCAGCCATATTGTACTCCTTGCTGCTCCTTGAACTTGCCAGGCATGCTCCCACCTTGAAGACTTTGCACTTGCTGCTTCCTCTGCCTGAAAATCTCTCCCCACACATGCTCATATGTCTCACACCCTTACTTTGCTTAGCTTTCCTCCTAAATGTTATCTCCTCAGAGAGACCTTCCCTGGTCATGCTAACCAATGAAGCACCCTCCACTGCATGCCACCCCTCATCCTACTGTATTTTTTTCTTAGCATTTATCCTAACATGACATTCTATATGTTTATTTGCTTGTAGGCCATCTCCCCCACTAGAATGTAGCACTATGTGCACAGAGACTTCTTGCCTGTTTTGTTCACTTTCATATTCCCAGTCCTGGAATTGTGCAGCATACAGTAGGCACTCAATAAATATTTGTGGAGTGTAAGAAAAAATTTGCTTGTGTGTATTTCCTAAGGCCTAAGTGTAGTAACTACTTGTGCTTGTGTGCATATTTCTCCACAGGGACTCCCAGCTTGCTACATGTGTTCTCTGGTTTAGCCTCACATCATCCTGTGAGAAAGGGAGGGGGGAACCATGACTCACGCCTGTCAGTGAAATGGGAATGTTTAGTTCTTTAGGATCTTAATGCCCTGTTTTGAACATGAGAGCACTTCAAGAGAGGACACTGGACCTATCTACATTGACCCCATGAAGATTTGAGGTCTGTGTCTTGGAATCCTGTCGTAGAAAAAATGATTCATTTTATAAGGCTGTGCATTTTGCTACCAGACCTGGCCAGCAACAATGTTCTAAGTTGATATGAATTTTCAGCATTTAAAGTTCTTGCCATACTGGAAAAACTACAACTGAAATTTGTGGTTTCAGGATTCACAAGTGCACATGTCATGATATTGAAGAAATGGGTCCAGACACCCTCTGACATTTATTTTCCAAACCCAGTAACCAAGGGAGTAGATTGACTTGCACTAATAACAATAATAACACTTTGCTGTTCTGTGAGTAGTGTTATGTGACTATATCATTCCCTTCTTGCCCCCTCCCCAACCATAATGATCTGGAGTAGGTATTTCAGTGAAAATTTATGAACAATGTGCAAATGAATATGATTTTTTACATTAAGATTTTCTCAGGAGGGATATAATGCATAATAAATTTTTTAAGTAAATGCACTCATAATTTAGCTCTTATAATAATTCTGTAGCCAGTCACATACTCCAAATTACATTTTATAGTGTGTTTATTTGTGTACAAAATATGTTGTAATTTGTTGATGCATTTGCAACAAAATAGTCTATCACATACAACAAAAATACACCTTTTACTCCCTTTCCCCTGCCCTTGAAAATGGCAACACTGTTTTGGCAGTTCAGCAGCTAAAAATAAAGTGCTATAATTAAGCAGTATTGGAATGTCTTCACTTGACAAATGTGATGTGTGATTTGAGTATACAATCACATCTTTTTGTTAGTTTCTCACATAACAGGAAGCTCTACATCCTGAACACCTCCAGAATATACAAATATTTGTATATATATGTACACATGTATACACTGTATATGTAAAGTGCCAACAAGCCTCTTTGTCCCTGTGAGTTTGTTGCATTTGTGTTTATTCCCTCTTTCTTCCCAAAGTCAGAGGCACACCATTGGGATCTGAGTTCATCAGCAGGCACCTAGAAGCTCACCAAAGGCTGGCTTGTTGGGGGTGCGGTGTTGGTGAGAGGACATGGAAGGAACCCTTCAGACCTCACTGGGGGACCTGGAGCGGAAGGGCACTTTGGACTGGAAGCAGCCACAGAATAGGAGCCACAAGGCGCGCTGGATCTCCTGGTTGCGGAAGGCATAGATGATGGGATTGATCATGGAGTTGTAGGTAGCAGGCAGCAGCGTGGCGTAGGTGTAGACTGCTGGGTCCTCGTGGCTGCCCACCACGCAATAGATGGCGAAGGGCAACCAGCTGGCGCCGAAAGTGCCCAGCACCATGGCCAGCGTTCCCACGCCCTTTCTGGTGGCGGCAAGGTGGGGTGGCGCCAGGCAGTGCTGCTGCAGAGCGATCTGGTGCGCGTGGCGCCAGACCACCTGGCAGATGCGCACGTACAGGTGCAGCATGATGCCGAAGACCATGAAGAAGGCTGCGGAGAGCAGCGCCACGTGGCTGCGTGTCAGCGGGCGCACCACGCTGCAGGCTGAGCGCTCTGCCAGGCAGTTCCAGCCAAGCACAGGCAGCAGCCCGAGACCTAGGGACACTGTCCAGGTGGCGGCGAGCAGGAGGTGCACGCCCAACAGAGTCCGGCGCGAATAATAAGTTAGCGCGTTATAGAGGGACAGGTATCGGTCCACCGTGATGGCCAGCAGGCTACTGACCGAGGCGGCGAAGGAGGCCACGAGGAAGCCCACCGTGAGGAGGCTCACAGTCTCCGAGGGCACCAAATACTGGAATACGAAGTGCAGGATGAGGCCGCAGCCCGCCAGCAGGTCAGCGGTGGCCAGGCTGCCCACCAGCACGAACATGGGCGTGCGCAGCGCCGGGGTGGACGCGATGAGCGCCACCACCAGCGCATTTTCGCCCGCGATCACTGTCCCCGACACGCACAGTAGCACGTCCCACGGATTCACAGCTGGCAGCAGCAGTCCGGGCGGCCCAGCCGACAGCTGTGAGGACAGCTCCAGGGACCCATTAGCCCCACCGCCACCTCCTAGCGCCGCCGCCGCTGCAGGATGCCCCCATTCGCCGGTGTCCGAAGCCGCTGCTGCGGTGGCCGCCGCCGCCGCTCCCTCGGCCGCCACTACCACCACTTGGGACTCGTTGAGCGAGGTGGCGCTCGCGTTCATCGCAGCCAGATGTTGCACCCTGCATAAAGAGGGAGTGCAGGCGTCAGGTATGCAGTTCTGGCTGCCAGGAAACTTCCCCGCGCGCAGGTGCCCCGCTCGCATTGCCCTACTCGAGCTGCCCACACCGCCGCGGGACCCCAGAGCGCAGCGCGGAAGCAGGGGCTAAGTGCGAACCCACAATAAATACCTGTTGCTTGCATGAGTGAAATATACCGTGTGCTCACACAGACTTCTGAGTTTTTGCAAAGATATGCCCCAGATCAATCCCGTGTGTGCCTATATTTGCACACACACCCTAATAACCAAGCTAGAGTTCCGCCTGGGAGCATCCAGCCTGGCTGTGGCTGGCGCGATCCGGGCATTCCCCAGAGCCGAGCAGCAGAGTCGCTGTCCGCGGTGCTGAAAGGAAAGTTTCTGCAATCCCGTAGAAGGGAGAGCCCCAGAGCCCAGAGACCCCTGAGAAGGAGGTTTGGGAGGAGAGACACTGGGGTGTGTGTATATGGGGGTGGACGGAGTCAAGCTTCATTTCTCCGGCTACTGGGAAGACCCCTCCCCTGGCTATCCTTCACTGCTTCCCTTCCCCAAACCCTCAAAGTTCCCGGGGCCGCTCACCTGGGCAATCAGGGCTTCAGGAAGTCACTGGTCATGGGCGCCGTGGCCGGGCGCCGGGCTGCGCTCCCCTCGCTGACGGAGCAGCTGCCTGCAGGAGGCGGCCGGGCCGGCGAGGAGGCAAGCGCAGGGCGCTGTCGCTGTGCCGGCGCCGCCGCGAGTGAGAGACGGAGTCGGTGGCAGAAAAGGCGGCTGCGAGCAGCGCGCGCGCGGGAGAGATTGACAGGCAGGGTGCGGTGACGTCAGGCTCCTAGCTCCGGCGGGCAGGTGCGAGCCCCGCACGCGCTCTCCTCACCAGCCCAACCTATCCTATCCCCATCCCATACCGCTCCCCCCAGCAAGATGTCTCAGAGGGTTCAAGGAAGACGGAGAAGCCACAGCGGCCACCTCCAGCCCAGAACTTCAAGGAACGGGATGGGGGAGAGAGAAGGCGAGGGAGAAAGGAGAAGACCCTGAGGCCGGGCGAAGGGGGTGAGCGGAGAGGAGAGAGGCAGGGCAGGGATGAGTGGCACCTGGGGGCAGCAAAGCCCGGTGTCACTGAGCGGCCAGTTCAAAAAAGAAGCCCCGGAGGAGGGGGCGGTTGGGATGGGGTCTGACGGGAGAGTAGCTATCTTAAAAAAAAAAAAAAAAAGTGCTGCTTGAGGGGCAGGAATGATCTGGGGAAAGAAATTCCCCTTTTAAAAGGGTGTTTGTGGTATACGTGCAGTTCAGGAGAGCCAGGGAAGAAATGCTGAGTTGTGGGGAGCAGGGAAAAGACGAGTAAAAAGTAGACATCTGGAACAGCTGAGGAAAATAATCTCTTCTTTGGGAGGTTACCTGTGCAATTTCTTTCTCTTCCATTGTCTTTCTTCAACTCTACACAGCAGGTTTCACCATGATCTTTTCTGCTCAGTGTTTCCCGATTTCAGTAGCTGATAGTGCCCTTGGAACTTGCTGTTTAATTAAAGACCAGGTCTGTCTTGGGTTAGGGGAGAAAAGAAAACAGCAAAATGTGATTTGCTTTCCTGGCAACAGACTTTGCCCTGTTAATTAGTACCCTATAAAACAAATTACAGGACGAAAATAGTGGTAACTCAGCTGCACCAGACTTCAGTAGGCAGGAGTTCTATTTTCAGCCCAGATAAATCATCCTTTTGGCTTAAAGGTGTTTTGTTTTGTCAGTAAAATACAACCATTAGCCTTCACCTTCTTCGTCTTCCTCCTCCTTCTCCTCCTCTTCCTCCTCTTCCCCTTCCCCTTCTTCTCCTTCTCCTTCTCTTTCTCCTTCTTTTCAATCAGCCAGATACCCAATAGCTGTACTTGGGCAAAAGCTAAAATAGTTGTCGCCATCTAAGACTCTGAAATAAATTATTGCACATGGGCATGATGGCATTGTGCTGAGGCCACAGACATAGTTTCCAGAGACTACATGGTCTGGGCAAAGTGAAAATAGACATTTGTTATTAGTATCTTTCCCACTTCTCCCTGTGTATCCTCTACCCACTTAACTTTCCCTCTAGCCCCATGGACCCAAAGAGAGGAAAAAAGGTACTGAGACTGCCCATGGGCTGGGGGATGGGTTGACCCTGGGCTTCTCCCTTTAAACATGACCTCCAACTCTAGACCATTCCTACCTCAATGCACTTGAACTTAACTAGAGGAAAAAAGGGCACAGGACAGTTCAATTCTTTGCTGCAATAACTGATATTGGGCCATAAAATGGATTTACACACACTTTGTCCATGCGGGAGTTGAAAAAATTCACACAAAATCATTTTCATGGATCCAAAACTTATCTGAAATTCTAAATTTCTGAAAAGAGCCATTTTGTGTTTCAGCACAAGATTGTCATCTAAGAGCCAAGAATGTTATTTCAGAGCTGTCAAGTGAACTGTCAAACTACTGTAATAGCATGTTAACTGCAAATTTTCCAAACGATCAAATAAAGGCCCAAGGGGAGGAAAAACCTCTTTAGTGTCTAAATATGTTCCATTTTACGTGCCACAATGTAGCAGAAAGTATGGAGTTAAAATTGAACCCACCACAGAATCTCTGTTTGGACATCCTCAGGCTTCAACATTGCCATGAATGGACTTCTCAGTGGTTTCTAGAGGAAGATAACACATGTAGAATCATGTGCATAAATGCTTATTGAGGGTTTGTCGACTGTCTTTGGGTCATGCCAGCATGTAGTTGCCTCTCTTGGATGCTAATCTAGGTCCTGAGAGCAGACAGGGCACATTCTTTCAAATCTTCCTTATCTCATGTCCACTCCCCTATTAGGAGGCAGAAGGTAGGAGAGAGAAAGGTATGTGGCTCATTGGTTAAGGATGGATATTAGATGTACTTCATCACCTGCCTTGCCCATAGCTACTACACAAGCACCTGCCCTTTCAGTGGTCTCCTAAAATGTTCAGCCTCTGAACCACATGACATTTCTACCCCCAGCTTAGTTTATGGGAGGAGATTGACACCTGACCTAAGGCTGGTGTTAATCTCCTAGATAAGAGCAGCCATCCTGTCCTGGTCTAGTGACCAGATCCCTCTGTCAAAAATTTGAACTAAGAGATGCCACAATAATGGTCAGTGAGTGTTGGGCTCTGGACCTGAAAGATGGTGATGAGTTAGGGCTGGAGCACTTGTGTTGGACCATTGTATGAAATGAATAATCAGAGGAAGCCAGTTGCAATGGAAGAATGAAGCAGATGTGCAGAGAGCAGCAGAGATGAAGGAGATCGAATGACTGAGAGTGGAGGGAGTGACCTCAGTCCCTGAGTGTCTGGTTCCTGGCTCTAGGAGTCCAGATCCCTG
This sequence comes from Lepilemur ruficaudatus, assembly GCA_963574885.1. Taxonomy (NCBI): domain Eukaryota; kingdom Metazoa; phylum Chordata; class Mammalia; order Primates; family Lepilemuridae; genus Lepilemur; species Lepilemur ruficaudatus. The sequence goes on along the minus strand of CAUYRT010054464.1, from coordinate 10,645 downwards.
GGTGCTTTGAAATTACCCTTTGTATCTCTGCTATAAACCTTCCTAATCTTGAGCTACCTGGAGTGGGTTTCTAGTTCACAAATCCTTGATGCTTTACTAAAACACACGACTAAATGTATTATTCATCTATAAGCTTCTCTGTTCTTATTTATGTTTTGAGGTCTGCAAAGTTTGGTTTCTGACCAGTAATCATAGATTAAACTCACTATTGCCAACCTTGTGACAAGCCCATCATATCCTTAGATATCTTGATTCTTTATATTCCAGCACTATCCAAGCATGAACATAGGGAAAATTTCCTAGTCTCAGATTATGCCCAAGAATCACAACCTGTCAATCTCAACTCTATCTTTGGCTCCCTTTGGTATCTCTTTCCCATTTCAGCCTAAGCTGTCAGTTCTCAACCCTGACTGCATATTAGAATTACCTAGAAAGCTTTTTAAAACTGCCCATCTCTAGATCAATAACCCAGAGATTCTAATTCATTTGATCTGGAGTGAGGCCCAGGCATAGTATTTCCTAAAGACCCTAAAGAGAAGTTGGGGTTGAGAACACTCATCTAAGCAATCATATAACTCCCCTGTCGGTTTAGTGTGCAGTGACACTCCTGAATTACTGCATTGCAGTTGGGAATACTTGCAATAAAGAAATTCCAGCAAAAATCTAACTTCAAGTTATTCAGTGTGATTTCAGGTTAACACAGTAACTAGGCCTCCTCTACGGACATTTAATTTTCCACACTCACACAGAACCTCCTTTCTGTCCCAAGATGAAGGCCGACACTTGGTTCTCTCTTGGCTGCAGTGAACTCAATGGTCCCATCAGAAAGCATTAAACTCTGGCTCAGGTCCAGGCTTCCCTGCACCCTCCAATCTATTATTGAGTTCAAGATATCTCAGGATCTGCACCCTCTCTGCACTAAGCTCACAGCCATTTCCCAGGTGTGCCCTCTTCTGGCCCAGATCTTTGTGAATCAATTCTGTTTTACAAAATCAGAGCTGCAGTCAGCCAAGCTGTCTAGATCCTCATAAAACTGAGTTGGAAAAACCCATACTAACAATTCTGGCCCTCTCTCTCTCTCTCTGGGCATATGCAGACACACACACACACACACACACACACACACACACACACATATACACACACATACTCCATCTTTTTGGTTCTTAGAGACAAGCAGTATATTTTTCTACTGGGAAGTATAAGTCTATCTGGTGGTGCACAGGTACTTGTGCTGACAGCTCAGGGAGAGAGCAGGTGCTTGGTGAGATGTATGAATCTGTTTATTAAGAAAGATTGTTGCTGAAAGAGGCAGAAAACACAAAAAACCACTGAATACATTAAGTGGTTTGTCCAGATCCAAATGTTGGATGGAATGTAATCTTTTTGGGACACATACTGAGATAGATGGATTCTATTAAAAATATCTCCTTTTTTTCCACTTCCATCTGTCCCAAGGGTTTCCTCTCACCCTCAAGCATCAGTGCTACGTCATAACTTCCAAGACACCTACTTCCTCAGCATGTCCAAACACATCAGGGATGTTCCTACTTCATGCCAGGTGAGCAGTCGCCACTCCAAAGGGCTGCCATCCTGAGAGGTCACCATCACCTAAGATTTCCAAAAGATTTAGATAAGGAGTAGGTCACCATTATTATCACTATATATCTACAGGATGCATAACACTGTGCAGGAAAGTTGAATTTTAGGGTTTAATTCAGTTGGTGAACATGTGTGTGTGTGTATGTGTGTGAAACAAATCATTTGCATTTGAGGGCATATGTGGTTTTTTCTAAAGACTGACATGAGGTCATGGAGAAATGTATAACCTTACAACTTAGATTACTAGCTGATATAGTTTGGATATATGGCCCCTCCAAAACTCATGTTGAAGTTTGATCCGCAATGGTGGAGATGGGGCTGAGTGGGACAAGTTTGGGTCATGGGGGCAGATCCCTCACAAATGGCTTCGTGTCCTCCCTTGGTAATGAGTGAATTCTCGCTCTATCAGTTCATGGGAAAGCTTCCCCTCCCACAGTCCTCAGCCTCTGCTCCCCTAACTTTCTCTGAAGGGCGGTTTAGCAAGGGCTTGGGGATGAGTGATTCAGAATTGTTCCTCCCCACTTTCAGCATAGAGGCTCCCCACTGCCCCTTACCCCAACATTTCTGCTTTGTATGAAAAGAAGGGCCACCCTTAAACTAGATGGCAAAGTTAAGCCAGTCATGGGCTTCCTAGCACCTGTTCAGACTCACTCATTGTATGCAAGGTACTGATAATCTCATGGGGAAGCAAAACAAACATCAATCAATGTGTGCAAAGATATGTAGGTAGACTCAAAGACTCAAAGAAGCTTTTCTCTGGACACATGGGCCCAAAATGATGGAGATCGAATTTTCTAACTTCAATATTACTATGTATAGTATTTTATAGATGACCTTTGTCTGTTTTATAAGCTGATTTTAAATGTATTATTTAAAAAATTACAGAGAATTTTGAAAGAAAATCATTTACTACTATTCCTATCAGTTAACCAGGATTGCTTATTTTTCTCCCTAGATTGTAAACCTCTTGAGGAAATGGACTTCTAATTAATCTTTCCATGGTATGGTCTGGCACAGACAGGTGTTAAATAAATGACTCTTGAATGACTATTTCCAGAATTTATCCACATGCATGTGTATTTTATGTAGGTATATTCCATAGTGTGCAGTGTTCTATATATACAATGTATTAATTAAGTTTTCACTTGGTAATAAAGTGTATGCTGTCAATATTTTTATACATTACATTGTAATTACGTTTTTATACTTTTGCCAAGTCATTCATTCAATAAACATTTATTCAGCTCCAACTATATGCTATTCATTGTGCTGGAAAATGAAAATGCCAAAATATGTGTCTGTCCTCAGAGACAAGTAAACAGATTCTGTGAAACAGTATGATACATACTATAAAGGATGTGATCACAGGGGTAATGGGAACACCCAGGAGACTTTCACCCAGCCTGGAGGAGTCAGGGAAGGCCTCACAGAGGGATGATACCCACACTGAATCTTAAAGGATGAGTAACAGCCATGTAGGTAAGCAAGACATGAAAGTGTTTCAGGCAGAGGGAGCTGCATACCCAAAGGTGTGAGTCAAGGCACATGGCATTGGGCCTGTGGGTAATTAAATCTGGAGGGCACGTAGGGCAAAAAGGCAGGAGCAGAGACACACCAGGTAGATGGGGCAACTCATGAAGGACTTCCTATGCCATAGGAAGAGTTGGGTTTTATCTTGAAGGCAATGGAGAATCAGTGCCAGATCGTCTTAAGCAGAACTGGTTGATAGCATCAAACTTGGGGTCCTCTAACAACTTATGAAGACCCCACCAACACCTGTACGGAGAGTGGATTAGAGAGAAGTGAAAGAGAGGATCCAGGCAACCCTGTGAGGAGACTGTTACATGATCTTTAAAAAAAAGGATATGGAGGCTTAATGGAGGGTGGTGACGGTGGGGATTGGAGTAGTTGACAGATCTGTCAGATATTTTGGACATTATATTAGTCAAAGTAGCTCCGGTTGCTGTGAAAGATAGTTATTAAAATCTTGGTGGCATGAAATACAAGGGGATTGTTTCTTACTCACGTGAAATTTAAGCAGGCAGCCTTTTGCAGATTTGGTCTCGGGACCCTGGTCCTTCTATCTTGTAGTCCTGCTCTCCTCTACCATCTCAGCCTGTTCGGCATTTATCATGTTGGCATTTCACTGCTCTGGTAGTTGGGGAATAAGCTTGGGGAATTCCACTTGGAATATTTATAGGGTGGTCTGGAAGTGTGGAGAAAGACACAGATGAAGGGAGAGAAGGTGTCAAAGGTGACTCCCAGTTTTCGGGTGTGGGTATGAATGGGATTGGGAAGGAGCAAAATGGTGAATGCAACTGTGGACATACTGAGTTTGAGGAAGGACAACCAGGTAAAGGTCTCCAGTGGGACTCAGAATACAAGAGTTATTCTGAAGCTCAGCAGAGTCTGGACTGGAAAAGTAAATTAGGGTGTCATATGATAATAATCATTATAGCTACCACCCCCTAAATGTGTACCATTTATTACCCACCCCATGGGGTGGGTTCTATTGTTAACCACACTTTACAGAACAGAAAACTGAGGTGTAAGAAGTAGAATAACTTTGCCACAAGATTGGAAAATGAGAAGATCAGAATCTGAGCCTCCTTTTTCTGACTCCAGTTAAAGGGAGTTGAAGAACCTAAGTGAAGATGACCAGTGACAGTCCCTTGAGGAATACAGTCTGTACAGGATGGATGGAGGAAGAGGGAGCACGAAGGATGTTGGGAAGAGCAGTGACACGGGCAGGACATGTCATGGAAACCCAACCTCAGTCAGAGAGAAGAGAGTCAGAAGAGTTAGTTTCAGGAGGGAAAGAGTCAAATTGGACCCTGAGAGACCAAATGAGGTGAGAGGTCAAGGAAGAAAAAATATGCACTGAACTTAGCAACTAAGATGTTGTTGGTGACTTTGCTGAAAGCCAGGGCAGCCAAGCTCAAATGAATGGAGGGTAAAGGAGGAGTGACAAAGGCCAGTGCCACTGTCCCTAGCTAGGAGTTTGGCTGGAAGAAGAAGAGAGCAAAAGGGCTACAGATGGAGAGAGACGTAGGTTCAAGGGACAGTTGTGACTTAAAAATGAAAGAGATAAGAAAAGGAAAGAGACCTGAGAGGCCCAGGTTGATTTCAGGGAGAGTAGTTATTCCAGGGCGTGAGATGGTTGGGGGACAGAGACAGAGAGGGTCTGGAAGGCAGATGTGAAGATTAACCTGAGAAAGGGGGCAGAGGTAGGAAGGATGACACGTGCAGATGTGGCCACACGTGAATGTTAAGTAGGGGTTTGGAAAATCAAGGGATTGCCTTCTAGTTCCCTGTGCAATCTGGGAATAAGGACATCAGAGAAATGTGAGATGGTGAATGGAAGGGTATTTAATCATCATTCTGATGGCTGCATAATATTACATTGAGGACATGGGGCAACGTTTAATTCATCTCCCCTACTGTTAGACATTCAGATTGCTTATTTTTTTGCTATTGTAGATAACCCTACGAAGATTACTTTCACACACATAATTATTTTTGTTTTGCATGATTATCAGCATGAAAATTGTCAGCCAAAGGGCAGAAGCATTTTCATGGCTCTTGAAATGCACAGCCAAATGGCTTTTCAAAGTGCTTGTGATAATTTACAACACCAGCAGCGCTCTGAGGGTGCACTAGTTTCTCTGCAGCCTTTATAGCACTGAGTTTTAGTATTTCAAAGTACTCTTTCAATCTGATGGGCAGAAGTGGTTTCTGATTAAAGATTTAAATTATATTTATTTGATTACCAAGAATGTTGAACATTTGTCTTTTTTGTAAGATACTTTCAATTTTCTCTTATTTGAATGATCTATTCTTTACCTTTATCTGTTAGGACTTAATGCTGTTCTTAAAGAGCTGATGAAATCTACTGTAGATAGTAAGCCTTTGCATGTCAAACTTGAGCAAAATTTTTACCGTTTTTCTTTTTTTTTAACTTTAGCTTGGGCTGTCCTGGAGAATTGCATTTTTATAAAGGTGGTTTTTAAAGATAACGTATACTGAGGCTTCTCAGAAAGGCACATACATGGCTTTATTTATTTATTTTTTTGTCATTTGTAAGAGAAAAGGGGGGTTGGAGATCTGGGAGGGGGCCAGGCCCTGAGGCAGGCTGCAGCCTCCACCTGACTGTTCAAAGGCTAACTCTCTGGCCAAGGCCTGTCCCATTTACCCAAGGAGGGTGCTGGCGCATGAGGACAGCGGAGCCTTTGGGCATAGCTGGGAGACCGTTGCTTTCAAGTTCTGGCACCGAGTTCCCCTGGAAGGTCAGGGACGAGGACTTTGGCTGCAAGGGAAGCCAATAGGCTCTGGGCAGTTGGACAGCCCAGCCCTAAACAAGGGGCATCCAGGTGGAACACAATCCACTGCAAACTCTGAGCAGAGAAAAGGCCCTAATCAGAGAAAAAAATTACTGGAGGAAAGGACAGGGAGAGGAAAGTCACATTTATGTTGTCCCTTGCCATGGGCCAGGGACAATGCACCGCACTTTACATGCGTGATCTCATCTGGCCCATCCATGCCCCCACTTAAAACAGTCCCCCATGTGGGACTGTTTTAAGTACTCCTTTTTATTATTCCCTCATATGTATTATTTAACACATGAGGAAACAGAGGCTCAAAGGTGTTAAATAGCATTCACTACCATATAGCTCATAAGAGACAGTCCATTTGGTTCTTAAAGTCTTACTGCCTTAAGAGAAGTTCTCAGCTGTGGGAATGGGGACCTGAGGTTGCACGCTGGCTTCAGTGCAATGTGGTGTGGGGAGGGGGCCATCCCAGGGGAGCAGGCCACAGGTCACAGGGGGGGCTGCAAGTCTGGTAGAGAAGGTTGGATCTGGTGCAAGAGAAAACAGGACCCATGGGAGGACCCTGAGCGGAGAGCTGATTTGAACTGATTTTCTAGGAAGACAGTGAGGAAGTGGTAAGCAGAAAGGAAGATGTTTTCCTGTGACACACTTGTGGGCACCAAGTAAATAAAACAGACCTCTGAAATGACAGCAAACAGGAACTGAGGTTTCTGAGCTGCTGCTAAGATAAGTCACCACTCTGGATGCTTATCTGAAATGTAATCCTCTGATCTTTGGGGAAGGATTCTAAAACCTAGGAGAAGTTGCTAAGGGGATAAAGCCCTAATTATTATGAACTTTAGAATTCATAAAATAATTTCTCCAAAATATTGTGAGCTCAATTCTCCAGCCAGCAGCACTTGAGAGCTTGGCTGGAGAGGAGGAGGAAGCAGCACTGATGTGCACTCTCTTTCCCCCACCCACTGCCCTCCCAGGTGCACAGAGGTGAGTCCCACCTGGTGTCCCTTCCACCTCCATTCTCAGAGGTGTCTGCGTGTCCCCAGATGTTCCTTGAGCCAGGGATTCTGCCCTCTCATAGCTCCTCAGTCCCACCCAGCTCTTTGCTTGGTGTGGAATAGCCTCCTTCTTCCCCAAACTGAATGATGCCTCAGGCAAGAATTACTGATTCAAGTGACTTGTATAATGTGCTTATTTTATTAGGTAGAATTAGATTAGACTTTTCTTTCGAGGTTTTAAAAAAAGGATAGATATCAACACACAGTCATAAAAAGACATTCACAAAATGGAAACAAAACAGTGTGTACAATATGGACTCAGTTTTATAAAAGAAATTACAAGCACACACATACACATATATATATGTTACATTTGAAAATGTTAACAGTGATTCCGTCTGAGTAGAGGCTACTTTTATTCTTTTTATTTTTTGATGTGTTCAAGAAACTAATAGCTATCTTCTAATATCCATTCTCTCTTCATTCTATAGTAATGGAACCCCAAATTTTAGCTGGCACATGGCCACCTAGAATAAACACCATATTTCTTTCTAGACCTCCCTTGTAGCTAAGTGTGGTCATGTGACTATTAGTGAGTTCTGCTCAGTTTGATATAAGTGCATGTGTTGCATGTTACCTTTCAGCAAGTGTTCTTGAAAGAAAGGGCATGCCCTTCTTCTCTGTCCTGCTTCTTGCTGGCTGGAATGTCAGCATGATGGATGGAACCAGAGCAACCATCTTGGACCCTGAAAAAGAAGCAGAGGTGTTGGAGCAACAAGAGAGAAGAAGCCTGTGTCCCTAATGATTGTGAAGCCACCACAGCAGCCCTGGACAACCTATATGCACATGAGAGAGAATTATTTTTCCTCTTCTGTCTTGTTTAAGTCACTACTATTTTGAGTTTTCTGTCACTTGACAGCTGGACCAAATCCTAGCTAATACATTTATATGTATTTTAAAGCCACGGAATACTTAGGGCCATACTGGGAATTCAAGGCCAAGTCCTGTACATGGAATGACTTTTCTAGCCGAAAAATTTTTACTGAAACCATCTGTCCCAAGTTTCACTCATATCTGCTCTCATACTCCATTCGAACAAATTGCAAATCAAATCAGCTCTCAATACCACGTTCAGTTTTTAAAAGAAAGGACATATTGTCCCATCCCTAGTCCATGGACTGTATTGATTTTAATTAAAAGGGCTTCACAGCTGTCCTGGGAATAAGGTATTGATTGCGGCTCCGCTGTGATGATTTTGGGATATTTATGGCAGACTTCTAGATTACTGGAGACACTGTAAGTTGAAGCAAAAGCAAAGTTGATATGGTCTAGGAAGCACCTTTCCCTGCCCAAGTGAGCTACTTCTGTCAGCATATTGAGACTGGGGCCTGTGAGGACCGAGAGGGCAGGCAGAATAGGTGTGCGTGTGGCGCAGCTGTGTGTCACACATGATTTGTGTGGGGCGTGGTCTTGGCACGTGGGTGGTGCACACGTGTTCTTGAAGTATGGGTGTTCATATGTGTTTTGGGGGCGTATGTTGCTGAGCCTGTGTGTTGTGCAGAGGTGTGTGTGTGGGATGTGCATTGTGCACTGTGCCACATAGGTGTGTGGTTGCAGTGTGTGTGTGTGTGTGTGTCTGTGTGGTGATGTGTTATGGGGCAGCGCCAGGAGATGCCTTGTGGTTCTGAGTCCTGCGGAAGGTTGCAGCGGAGTTAGAAGCCATGCCAGCATTAGTCACCTGGGAGGACCCCCACGCCCACTTGCTCTTACGTTTCTAATTTGCAGACGTCCCCATTCATTTCTAATGATAGCAGTGTTTACATTGTGTTCAGCTATCTAAACTGCAGGCAGGTATCCGCAGTTTAATTTTAAGTTGGCTTCAATTCAGCTGGGACTTTTTCTTTTGCTGCTCCGCATGACTAAAAGTCATTTTTTTATGTTAATTTTTTTCTGGGCATTTGCTTACATTTAGAAGGGCAAATTATCCTGAAACATAAGAAGTATTTAAAATAATAAAATAAGAGGAAGGAATCAGATGAAGAAAAAACAGATGTCGATGAAACAGTGTCGATATTTTAGCTATTCTCACGCACTTGGTGTGAAAAATATTGTTCAGTGCCTCACGCGTCACCAACACGTCCCCACGAGGAATCCATCATCTTTTGCTCATTGGCTCACTTACTACACTGGCTGTCGCTCCTGAGTGGTTCTAGGTTACCAGGAATCCTCTAAAAGGGGGCGAATTCCACTCCTGTGGGAGTGTTTACAGATTATATCTTTACACAATAGCAATTCCTGCTATTGTGTAAAACTTCTTTCAGAAAACTTCTGAAAGTTCTTTCACAGGGAACACAAAGGTGCCCAGCCTTGGAGGTCCCTGCGGAGAGAAGCCGTGTTCCTATGCTGTGGTGGGGAGGGCCAGGCCACCCCTAGGTTGCTTGGAGATGCACTTGCCCCTGTGAAATGAGAGGAGGTGGGTGTGGGCAGGCGTTTGGAGAGTTTCTAGAGCCTCATGTCCCTCCTGGATGGTTTGGCCACATCTGAGAATGTGCTCGAACTGCAAACGTGGCATCGTTAGGATGACTATTATGCACATAACCCAGTGATTATTTTCCATATCTTAAATTGAGGTTTAAAGTCCCTTGTCCGAGATTATAGAAGTTGTAAGTGTCTGTGTTGGGATTGGAACCCAGGCAGTTTGGTTCCAAAGCTCTACTCTTAACTACTGCTCCCTCCTGAACACTTGCAACACGGACCACACAGGAGCCCGGTGGAGATGGGGGTGTTATTGATGCGTAGACTTGATGCCTGTTCTGGAAGGCTTTAGCTCATGAGCAGGCTAGGCCAATAGCCCAGCGTCTTGGTGCGATGTTGCTGTTCTTATTAGGAATAATCTCGTGAAGTGAAGAAAGTCTTCTTTTTGAAAATGTTTAAAATGATGACTGACTGGTGGCGTAGGGAGGGGAAAACACGGCCTTTTGGAGGAGACTCCTCTCAGATCTCACAGGTAGCGAGAGCCATCAGCAAGTCCTGTGGGCTCCATTTTCAAGAGAAGCGGAAACTGACCACTTCTTACCTCCTCCACGGGCTGACCCTCGCTCACCGTCATCCCGTTCTCTGCAGTCAGGAAGGCATTGCTGCAGTGGAGTCAGGTTCTGTCCCTTCTCTGCTGGAGACCCTCTGAGGCTGGCATCCCACCAGGCCTCGCAGTGGCCATGCAGGCCCGACATGGTCTGGCCGCCTTCTGTCCTCTCTGCCCGTAGTTTCTGCTTTCCTGTCCGTGCCCCGACTCCAGGCACACTGGTCTCCTTGTTCTTCCTCCAACACAACAGATGTGGGGCCTTTGCACCGCCTGCTCCCTCAGCCTGGAATGCTCTTCCGAGAGATATCACGACCAATGCCTTCCCTTCCTGTGAGGCCGTGCGCCAGGCCACCTTCTCAACGGCTTGCTGTGACGACTCTTGACAACTGCAGCTTGCGCCCCTCCTCGAGCTCCCAGTCCTCTGCCCCATGCTCCTTCTCAGCGTTTAACATGCTATACAGTTTAGTTATGTGTTATGGTGATGGTTCACTGTCTCCCCCACACACACACTAGAATGTAAGCTCTTTGAGGGTTCACCGTGTTGTTTTCTGATGCATTCCAAATGCCTAGGACAGGTCCTGGCACATGCTTCATGTTCAGTAAATGTTTTCTGAGTCAATGAGGAGAGAACCCACAGC
>CAUYRT010054463.1:0-23399 GCA_963574885.1 Lepilemur ruficaudatus | reverse complement strand
GAATGGCTATTATCCTAGCTTAAAAATTTGGAGATATTATCTCTATGAGAAAAAAGGGGAGTATAGCTGCTGGGGGACAAGTAATGGCTGCTGCCATATCTCCTCACACCTTTCAAAGCTTTGATACTGGACTGATCTCTGTAATTCCCCCAGTGTGCAGTTTTACTTTTGGTAAGAACACGAAGCTCAATATTCAGCCTTTTGTTGCATCACAGCCCTCATTTTTGGGGTCAGATATACAGTCATAGGTCGGAGGCAATGAGAAGGGGAAATAGTGGGATATGAAGCGCATTCACATCCTCCAGCATGTTGAATACTTCAGACTAACCTTCAGTCATCACGAGATACAGGAAATGTGGGAACAATCACGGTATGGGTTTTCAGACCCACAAGCACCATTGTGACAGAATTAGGCCTCCAAATCCAATTGTCACCTAACCTTCATGTGTCCCACATTCTGTAGGTTAGCTTTGAATGTACATTTTAATCAACCTTCAGAGCAAACAATGAGAACTACACCCTAAGGTTTCAGCAGCACTTTGAATCTAGAATTCCTAATAATTACAAGTGTATTCATAAATTCAGCCTGATCTAAAGTAATATTCTATGTTTCCTAGGCTAACATCTTCAGAATCTGTTCCCACACATTTCCTCCCACATTTATGGCAATATAAATGAACAAAACCTTGCAATTACTTATTAACCTTCTCCTCGGTATAAAACAGTTCTTGTCCTACCTGATCTCTTTTAGGATATAACGCTAGTCATAGGCTGGAGCCAATGAGGAAGGGAAGGAGTGAGATACAAAGAGAATTAACATGCTCTTGCAAGTTGAGTGCTTCAGACAAACCTTCAAGCCAACCTAGACCAGCTTCATTGGATATGGCAGGAGGGAGTGCTTATGTTGGAAAAGGAGGCTTTCGGTGGAATTGAAGTACTCAGAGTAGCTGCGGCCTTCTAAATCCTCCCAAAGGTAATCATTACAATTCTCAGATCGTAAGGCGGGTGTGGTGGACACTGAGAATCACTAGTGGTTCTCAATCTTTAGTGTGCATCAGAATCACCTGGAGGGATTTTTGGAACCATAGATTGCTAGGCCCCTCTCCCAGAGTTTCTGTTTCTGTAGTTCTGAGATGACGCCCAAGAATTTCCTTCTCCAACAAGTTTCTGGTTCTTACTGGTCTGCTGATCCAGGGACCATAATTTGAGTACCACTCAACTACATTGTAATTCAACAACCTATGTTTGACATAATAACTGACTATATCAGCTCTGTAGGTAAAGTCACTAGAGTTTCTTTTAGGGAAATCATAGAAATTCCATAGTATTTTTTTCCCTTTTTACTGTGTCCTGAGTAAGTTGTGTACTTCCTTGAAGTAACTCAGTATAGGTGAAAGCAGACAACCCACCTCCACATTCGTTATATTCCTTGTGTTCCCATAATGGTCCACTGAAGCAGCCACTTGGTGCACCACTTCATTCTCGGTGACCACAGGTGATAAGTTAGTCAACTAATTCATCCTGGGTGCTATGGATTACTATCATCTCCTCCTTTAATACCTTCAAACTCAATCATAATTTGTAATCAACCAATCATATATCCCCATTTTCTTACTGCTCTGTTGCCCAGAAACACTTCTGGTACCAATTACTAAACAAGGAAGAGTTTAATTACAGACAATATAGTCACTTCTTGCTGGAATCTGTACAAATTGATTTTCATGGTGGATATAGATAATTCACAGAAATGTGTTAGGAGGCTTGAAGAAACAGACTCTAGCCTAAAATTCCAGGAATGCTATCCAAAACTATATCACAAAGCTAGGCTGTTAAGAAAGCTTCTACCTTTCCTGGAAAGAAGCTGACAAATCAGAAAACCAAGACCGCACTTGTTGTCTTCAGTACCTTGTACCAGAATTTGTGCCAGCCAAATGTATCTCCTGTTCCCTGCCTCCTCCCACCCCATGTAACTTGGTTCTAAATCAAATAATTCATCTGATTAGCAGAACATATACCATATTTAGGGAGCATGGAAAACATGTTTCATTTATGTCTTTATTTTAGCTTTCCAACCTTTTTACTCTAGAAAAAGCATGCAAGAAGGAAGTTAGATTGGGTATTGAGTGCTCCTGCATTTGTTTCAAGTTGGATAGGTGTATATTCACTTGTGAGCGAACCTTACTGAAGTCTATCTCTCCCCCTAGATGGAAAGCTTCAGGAAAGCACAATCTTGTCTGTTTCCATTTAGCCCTGTGCCCTTAGTACCTTGCCGCACAGTGCCTGACACATAGTGGCATTCAATATAGATTTTCTGAGTAAGTTTACTAGCCAGTGAATCAGCAGTTTGTGAAAGGAGGGGAATGAGAAGACAAGCTCTCTAAAAAAAAAAATCTGAAGCAATTTTAGAGTCTTTGCTCATCCCTGGCTTTTTACGTAGCTTCTATACTCCAGCATTGTGGACAAACATGAAAGTCTAGGATTTTTTTCTCCAAGGAGATTACTCAGTCTTGTCCATGTGAAGCCCTAAGAAGTGAATTCAAAGGGGAGAAAAAGTATATTTGATTTAGAGAGCTGCTTTAAATTATATCTTTTCTCCTGCCTTTGGTTTAATTCCTTGAAAAAAGTTCTACACATCTAATAAAATAAATTAAAAGACCACAAAATGCATGACTTTTTCCCTTTTGCCATCAAAGCATTTAAAAGGTTCAATAAATGATGGCTAAATAATGATGTGGGTGTCTGGCTTCACAGCTTCTCATCCTATGCTAGGAGAGCAGGGGTGGCCAATTCCCTTTGAGATGGCACTTGGCATTCACATTCCTCCACTGATGCTTTTGTGGTCCTTTTTCTTCCGGAACTAGCTTGTCTGCCTAAAGAGTAGATAAGCCAATGAGTGTGAGTTATGGGAGAGTCTTGGAATATCACACCATCTCACAAAGGAGCAAAGATCTCATAGGAGGAAAACAGAATGAGGTATTTATTGATAATTTGGGAAGTTATTTTTAAACATCTAGTCCAATTGCAAGTAAATTCTCTGTTATAACACCATTGTCTGCAAAATGCCTAAAGCTTAGGCACATTTGTGTCCTGTATGTATGTATGTGTTTAACTATTTATTTGTTTGTTTATTATTAGAGCCTAACCTCATAATCAGATTGTTCCATTTGGGCCCCAAAAGTGGCTTGTCACTGAGTAAAAGTAATTTCCCATGGCAGGTGCTCCCAGCAGGTGGCTGCTCACGGTAGCTGCATCTGAAAGGTAGATTTAGTCAGAGATTTTATTTTAATAAGAAATCCGTATTGCAGCCGAGCCACCACTGGGTGATGTGCCAAAATTCATGTCTGCAGCATGATTTATTATGTGAAAATACCACAGAACTAATCAGTGAAGTTACTAATTAATACAAATCTGCATTTTTTGCATAAGCAATTAGTGCAAAGAGAGAGCAGTGAAAGAGGAAGTTTGACTCCTTTAATCTCAGTGCCTATTCAAGCAGAAAGACCCACCAGGGCCAAACTCCGAGATCTACATTTGGAATTTTCCCCCTTTGATTAGTTAAAGACATAAAAGGTCAAATTATCAATATTTAATTTAAGCAAAATGCATTTGTTAAAAAGAAAAGACAACATTTTATTTAAAGAAAGTGAGACACTAGGAGTGAGTTCTTGAATCAAAAATAATTATATTTTCCATTACAGTGAAGTCTGGGTAATATTTGTTTGATAAGGATTTTGTTTGCTAATAATGATGAGGTTCTGAAAATTATATCAATAAGTGTGTATGTTTGTCTATATGTACACTTGTATATTTCTAAGATATTTAAATTACAAAAGGTGCTTTCTTTTCCCAGAGTCATATCTCTACTTGATTTTTTCCAGTGTATTTGGTTAAGTTATGTGTACTAAGATGCAATATTTTAAATCTCCTATGTTTAGATAATTGTGTGGCTCACCAAATCTGAGCAAATAATGCCATTTAATATCTGTTGGTTTATTTTTCCATTTATTTGATAGAAATTGTTTACCCTATAAATTAACTGGATAGTTGATAAAATGATGATAGAGATTTATATTCTCAAGAAAATTTATGCTTCATAAAACAAAAGCAAAATCAAAAATATTTTCCAAGATATTTTATTATTTCTGTGGACAGTAAATAACAGATTGATTTTGGTTTTGAAGCTCTATGGCAACTAAGTGTAAATGTTAGAATAATTACTATCCTTTTGAAAGTTATTCAATATATGATTTCTGTCTTTGTTTCAGATAAGCCAGCTCAAATTATAGTTTAAGCCCTTCCCCCACCCCTAAACTTAGAGGTCGAGTTTGCCAGGAAACTTATTTTGAAAAGGTGGGCTAATTAGATGCAGACTTACAGGGCTCTCTGACTAAAAGTTCAGGCACAGGTGGCCAATGGTTTTTTTTGAAGGAAAGAGAACAGGAATAAAAGAAAGGAATGAAGGGGAAAAGGAAGGCAGAAAGGCAAAAAAAAGTGAAGGGAGGGAGTGAGGGAGTGCGGGAGGGCGGAAAGACAGGCTGGCAGGCAGGAAGGCAAGGAGAGCAGGAAGGCAGATTTTGCTTAATCTTAATAGGACGAATTTCAGGGCCAGCGAAATGGGAATTGTCCACGGTGCTGATACGATGAGGAAGCCATTTCTTCCACAAGCGGCCTGAGGCTCTTAAACTTGGCTTGCCTGCGTGCCTTTAGAAACTTGCCGGGGTCTCCTCCCCCAACCCATCGCGCAGCAGCCATTGTTCAAGGGAAGCTCAGGCGCCGTCGGTGTGGTTAGGCTCTCCACTCCCAAAGCCATACCCAGCTACCAGGGATTTTTATTTGCTTATTTCTTTCTGTTAAGGCAAAGGTCGTTGGCAAATACCATGTGCTTGTCAGTCCCCTAGCCCTGCGGGTCCCCTTTGGACCGCAAGCTGTTCTTCAATCCCAGCGAAACAGGTGTGCGCCCTCTGTTCATGCTCCTCACCCAGCAGCAGGTGCGCCCGTGAACACACACTCACACCTGTACACACTTACACACACGTACACACCCACACTTACACTCAAGTTCACATACACACGATTTACACACAATCTCACACACGCTCATACGCTCACACAGATTCACATGCACTTGTACACTCAAGCACAATCACACACTAACGCACATTTGCACACACAGCCTATCAGACACACCAGGCCTTGAGCAAGTGCTGGTGACCCGCGTCTGCCAAGATTACTCCGACTGCGCTGATTTTATGTTGTTGATTCTGCGTGTTGGATGGCTTAAGGAAAGCCCCTCAATCCTGACAGGGAATCCCAGACGAAGTCCCTCCGAGGACTGTGGGCGCCCGGAGGGGAGCCACCAAGGCCCAGCAGGACCAGGAGGACGTAAATAATAAATAAAAGGGCCTAGGCAGGCCAAGCTGGGGAAGCGCGGCACTAAATCACTCCCCAAATCACAGCCGCGTCCTGCTCCATCCAATAGCTCTAAGCGATTTGTGGGGCTGGGGGTTGAAATCAATTTTTTTTCTGTTCTCGCAGGTGCAATATGAATCAATTATCTTAATTAAGATTATGCCGCAAGCCCTGGAGATTTGGGGAAGACGGGTTTTGCGCTCGGGGCGACGGCGAGGCATTTTAATAGCGTCTCTCTTGCTCCTGGCTCTCCCCCGCCGCCTGCCTGTCGAGCCGGGGCAACTCCAGCCTCCGGCCGGGACCCCGGAGCCCAGCCGCCTCGCTGGAGCCTCTCACCGCCCCCCACTCCCCGAGCCTCTCAAGGGCCTCGGAGCTAACAGACCTAAGGGGGACCTACGGCTCTCAGCCCTCCGCTCCTGCGTCCCCAACGCCCCACGGTCTCGCAGGCCTCCAGCACCACCCCCAGCCCCTGGAACGCGCCCAGGCCCAGACACCCCCCTTCTGGGCAGGGCAGGGAGAGGACGCGGGAGACCCTGGAGGTCGGCGGGGCCACCCTGGCCACACTTGATCCTTTCATTGAACGCAAACCTCCCTTTGCAAGAGCTAGCATCTGTTTCCCTGAGAAACAGGTCACCGCCCGGGACGCCGGCTCGGCCCCAGCTCTTTATCTCTGCCCTGTGAATGTGTCGCCACCCCCTACCGCCCGCCCCCTCCGCCGCCAGCCACACGCTTCCCACCCCCTACGTCCGGGCCACACGCCTCTATCGCCTTCCCCACCCCCACTCCTCCCCAAGCCTCTCTCCCTTCTCTTCCGCTGGGTCCAGGCCACACTCCCCTCTCCCCACCCCGGGCCACACGCCTCCTCCCGCCCCCCTTCCCGGGGGCGCTCAGGCTGCCGCTGTAACGGCCCGGACGCCGGGCCAGCGCCGCCCGCTCAGAACAGGGGCCCGGGAGGCGGCAGATTTGGGGCATTGCTCGAGGGCAGTGAGTCATGAAAGCGTCTTTTGTTGCTCGCGCGTGCGGTTCGCGTGCCGCTCGGCAGCCTGCAGCGCCCAGTGGGGACAAGAGCTGGGGAAGCACAGCTAACTGGCAGCGGGGGTGGGGGCACGGTGGAGAGGGAGAGAACTTAGGGAATCTGGAGGCGGTAAAAGTGTACAACCGTCCGAACAAGCCCAAAGAGAAGAAAATAAAGAGGTCGGGTGGGGCGGGGGAGACCCTTCTCTTTGCTAAACCCCACCGCGTCTCCAGCTCGGCCCTCTCCCGGCGTTCTGGCGGATTCTTTATCTCGCCCCACTTTTTTGCGCCCCCAACTCCAAACGAAAGACATCTCAATCCAGGCTCTGGGCTCCTCCCTTGCGGGCCTTACCACCTGGCTGCAGCCTCCCTGGGGTCCCGAGGGCCACTGCTGAATGTCGCGATGCGGGAGCCCGGGGCACACAGTCTCCGCGGGCAGGCGGGTCAGCAGCCGAGCGCAGCGGACTGGGAGGCTCAGTAAGAGCCACGGTGAGACCCAACCTCGGCCAGGTCTCTGAAACATCCCGGAGTGGCCTTTCCTTTGTACAAATCTCCAGGCCTGAACGAACAACGCGCAGTGGGATTACAGATGAATTTATCAGGGGGAGGGAGAGGAACCGGGTCTAATAATTCTCTCACTTTACGCATTTGAGTCTCATCTGACAAAACGAGAAGCTCAGGCTTCCTTCTTGTCCAAGAACGTCTGTCTCCACCAAGATTCTCCTGTATTCCACAGGGTGTCGCAAACTGGAGAAGTTTCCCCTTTGAGGGTGAGCTTGAGGGCTTAGCAGAGGGACCTGCAGGCTGCCCCCGGCCTTCGGGGCAGCTGGAGCCCTCTTTCCCACCTCACCTCCAATATCGCCTCTGGAGCTCCCCAAAGATGGAGAAATGAGAGCCCAGGCACGGTGCGTTAGTCCGTCGGGGCGGCTGCCAGGAGAGTGGCAGCGCTTAGCCTGGGCCTGCCGCATATGTCCTCAGACCTCCGGGTTGTGGACCAGCCTCTGCAGGCTGGAACTCCGATGCCACTCGAATTTTAACCCAGGACTGAAGACACAGATGGCACAGGGGTAAATACTGGGACCAGGATCCTGGGTGAATTCTTTTATCCTCGTCTGTGTTCTTTGCCAGCCAACGAGTGAAGATGGAAAAGCAAAACCCCGTACAGTTATGCTCCAGAACCTCAGAACGATTGTTTCGGGCCGCAGGTCTAGTCGCACAACTCTTTTCTTCCTCTTTGGGATTTGTGCTGGTCAGAGAAAGCTGCACCCACCGCCTTCCAGACGCTCGCGATCCCGTTAGAACCCTCTTCCCCCACCTCCACCCTCTCCCAGACACCCCACTCCAGCCGCTCAACCCTGACACTGTTTGCAAACTGGAGGGACGTTTAGGGCAATGGCCTTTAAATAAGCAATTCAAGTAAAACGCATTCATTGCTAAGGGTTTCCGTTCTGGGCGGGGGTAAGGACTTTGTTAATGGAGGATTAGAGAAGCTAGGGGAGAAAGAGTAGACAGGGAAGGGAATAGGCCAGCCTCCTTTTTTCTTTCTTTTTTACATGCATCATTTTGGAAAACACCTGGAAAGAGTAAAGAATCATCACTATTTAAGCAACAATATGGCTCCTTCAGAATTGGTCAGGAAGTTTTGTGGTGTTTGCTAGACTTGCAAGGGAAAGGCAGCGTGGAATCAGGGGCTTTGAGCTCTGTGGAGGAGTCGCAGCCATCATTCCTTCCCGGAGTTGTGCTAGTGGCAGTTCTAGAAAGACAGCGAAAAGACCCGTTCAGCACAGGCCCATTGCATCTTCTCTTTGAGAAGGTTTGTCTGAATCAGGTATCTGTTGTACAGACACTTGCACAACAGATTGGGGGGACCAAGGGCGCAGAACAGGATGTGGCAGGGTGTCCGCCACCACGTTCGTGGTCAGTGTCTGGGCTAGGTTGTGGGAGCACGCTGTCAGACAACCAGAAACGTCCCCTGGACTGGCTGGGTGAAGACACCCTTTGCAGCAACCCAGTGGTCTTGGTTAATTGGCAGAATCCAAGCGTCAGAGAAGTCCCCAGATCCCACGCAAGAGAGCACAAAGGCCAATGGAGCCAAGGCCTGAAGGAAAGAACTAGCTCGCTTTGAGGTCAAGATCCTGGGAGTGGAGGTGGAAACTGACAGTGTGAGGGGTCTCCAGGAACAGAGACAGCTACGATCAGGAAATACGGGGTTGCATATATGGTAGGGGTAGAGTGGCAGGTACAAAATTTCTATACTGGAGGAACGGGGAGCCGGTGTTCCAGACAGAGAAGTTAGGGAACTAGTCTCAAACCTGCGTTTACAGATGAAGCCATTTTATATGGCGTATATGTTTGCTTAGAGGAGCTGATGGAGATTAAAAGAAGCCACCCTTGGCGCCAATGAGCAAAGCGTCTGCCAAGGGGAAGAAGCCAAGAGATGGGCCTCTCAGAGAAGGGCAGAGAGTCATGCTGTCCTGGAGGCCGGTGCCAAGTTGAGGAATCGAAAGGAGCGAGGATTCTTCACTGCGTGCCTCAGTCTCCCCGCTTCTTTCACCTCTGCCCCACTTCCCTCGTGAATGCAGGCCACTAGCTCTGACCCAGACCTAGGCATCGTTAGCTTTTCGCTCCCTTCCCTCAAATTTCCTACCCCCATCCCCTCTCCCTTCTGCCGCCTGAAAGGGTTAATCTCTCCTGCGGGTAAAAACAGGTCCGCAGAGTCTCTAACTGGCGACAGATGGGCCACTTTCTTCTGGCCACAAAGGGGCCGGAATGGAGCGCTCCGCGGCATACAAATGGGCAGGTCACGTGGTTCCCGGCTCTTGGCTGGACCGGGAAGACCATATGGCGCATGCCGGGGAGGAAGGAGAAGGGGCGGGGGTAGGGGTAGGGGGTGAGAGGAGCGGTTGCCGGAGGAGGGCGGGAGAAGAGCAAGGCTGTGGGGAAGTGGGGAGGAGGGGAGAGCAGGGAGCGTGCAGCCTGGACGCGTGCGCAGGCGCCGGGCGCAGAGACCTGCTAGCCGCTCAGCTCGCGGCCCCGCCCGCACTCAGCATCACTAACTCGGCTATATAACCTGAGCGCCCGCGCGCCCGGGACACGAGGAATTCGCCCACGCAGAAGGCACGGCGTCCGGAGGCCCTAGGGTTATGAGACCATCACTGCTCAGGACTTGCTAACAACAAAGGTAATTACAATCCTTTCATTTTTTGCTCGAGGATAAAAGCAATAATTGAAGACCCCATGCACCTACACATTCTGTATGTGCGCGTTTGTGAGCGTGTGTATGTGTGTTGAGACCAACATCCCTCCCGGTTGTCGCCCACAAGTACTCACACATAATGAGTCGTGTCACTCAAGTACCCC
The DNA here is from genome assembly GCA_963574885.1 of Lepilemur ruficaudatus. Lineage (NCBI taxonomy): Eukaryota > Metazoa > Chordata > Mammalia > Primates > Lepilemuridae > Lepilemur > Lepilemur ruficaudatus. The sequence continues at coordinate 13,616 of CAUYRT010054463.1, read as the reverse complement.
CTGCAGGCTTTCTAATTTGATTTTTAAAAATTTTGGGTTTTCTTTTTTTGCGAGTCTAGGAGCTTTCTGGATTTTTTAAAAAATACATAGTAACTTTGATTATTTGCTAGTGGTGATTTTAAAGTTCTAAAAGCAGCTAACTACTATACTTTTTCACTTTTTCCAGTAAGAAAAAAAAAGCCCAAGCTGTATTTTGTGTGCATATATTTTATGCATATTAGGAGTGTCAAGTAATATTTTCAGTGAATGCAAGGGAGGTCGATACCTTGAGTATACATATCCTGGAAAATAAATCAGGTTCAGAGATAGTCGATGGGGGAGAAGTGCAGAATGGGAGAGGGACCCCATTCCTCGCACTCCTGCTACCTGTTACCGCTCCAGAGGCGGCCAAGTCCTCAACAGCCACTACTGCAGCCAGAAATTCAGTTGTTTTACTAAAGGCTTTTTATTTTCCTTATTAGAAGCGGCAACTTCGCCATTGCCAATCGCTGACCATTATAATTACTCAATCTTTTAAAGGGAGGTTTGAGGCGAACTTTGAAAAGCCCCAATAAAGAGCGAGCAGCCCTTTCAATGGGCTGTTTATTAGAGAGGAGCCTTCCGCACCTGATCCCCGGCGCGTGGAAGAGCGCTCTGCGCCGCGCCCCCAGCCCTCGCCCTGTAGCCAGCGCTTTTGTACCAGGTGGAAATTCGCGGCGGGATGGGAGGCGAGAAAAGAAAGGGGAAGGAGGGATGGAAAAACCCCTGCCCATGTTTGTTGTCAAATGCTATGTTAATGGTGAAATAATTTGGTTGAAACTACTTTTCCTCTTTTCTGCATTTGCTTTTCAATCTCTGGTCGGTATAATCTTCTTAAAAACCACTGCCAGTATTAGTAAATTACGTAATAGCTCTTCAATTTAAATCGCTAAGTACCCAGAAGCCAGGACAGAAATGGGAACAGAATGTACGATGTTTCAGCTCATCATTTTTGTGGAGTTGTGAGTGACTTTGAACACATTTGGGTAAACATGAAATCACTGAAAGGTGCACTCACTTCCACACACTTTAGCTGCTAGACAATCACATTAAGTTCATCACTAGGAAGCACACGCGTGAGTGGTGTACACACATACCAACTCACTGCCCTTCGCCACCTTCCTCCTACGTACCAGCGGGGCACACGCACACCGTTATAAAACACTGCATTTTAACTTTTTCTCAGAGGCATTCATTTTATAATGAACTGGCAGTCTCACGCATTTGTATAGGTTAGGAAGTGGGAGCTGAAGGCGTATCTGGCTTTTGAATACAGCGCTTTTTCCTTTTCTTTCTGTTTGCTCTTCTCCCCTGTTGAATGTAGGAAACCGAAACATGACCAAATCGTACAGCGAGAGCGGACTGATGGGCGAGCCTCAGCCCCAAGGCCCTCCAAGCTGGACAGACGAGTGTCTCAGTTCTCAGGACGAGGAGCATGAGGCAGACAAGAAGGAGGACGACCTGGAAGCCATGAACGCAGAAGAAGACTCACTGAGGAATGGGGGAGAGGAGGAGGACGAAGATGAGGACCTGGAGGAGGAGGAAGAAGAGGAAGAGGAGGATGATGATCAAAAGCCCAAGAGACGCGGCCCCAAAAAGAAGAAAATGACCAAGGCGCGGCTGGAGCGTTTTAAACTGAGGCGCATGAAGGCTAACGCCCGGGAGCGGAACCGCATGCACGGGCTGAACGCGGCGCTGGATAACCTGCGCAAGGTGGTGCCCTGCTACTCCAAAACGCAGAAGCTGTCCAAAATCGAGACGCTGCGCTTGGCCAAGAACTACATCTGGGCTCTGTCAGAGATCCTGCGCTCAGGCAAAAGCCCCGACCTAGTCTCCTTCGTTCAGACGCTTTGCAAGGGCTTATCCCAACCCACCACCAACCTGGTTGCGGGCTGTCTGCAGCTCAATCCTCGGACTTTTCTGCCTGAACAGAACCAGGACATGCCCGCGCACCTGCCGACGGCCAGCGCTTCCTTCCCTGTGCACCCTTACTCCTACCAGTCGCCTGGGCTGCCCAGCCCGCCCTATGGTACCATGGACAGCTCCCACGTCTTCCATGTCAAGCCGCCGCCGCACGCCTACAGCGCGGCACTGGAACCCTTCTTTGAAAGCCCCCTGACTGATTGCACGAGCCCTTCCTTTGACGGACCCCTCAGCCCGCCGCTCAGCATCAATGGCAACTTCTCTTTCAAACACGAACCGTCCGCCGAGTTTGAGAAAAATTATGCCTTTACCATGCACTATCCTGCAGCGACCCTGGCAGGGGCCCAAAGCCACGGATCAATCTTCTCGGGGGCTGCTGCCCCTCGCTGCGAGATCCCCATAGACAATATTATGTCTTTCGATAGCCATTCACATCATGAGCGAGTCATGAGTGCCCAGCTCAATGCCATCTTTCACGATTAGAGGCATGTCAGTTTCACCATTCCCGGGAAACAAACCCACTGTGCTTACAGTGACTATGGTGTTTACAAAAGGCAGCCCTTTGGGTACTACTGCTGCAAAGTGCAAATACTCCAAGCTTCAAGTGATATATGTATTTATTGTTGTTACTGCCTTTGGAAGAAACAGGGGATCAAAGTTCCTGTTCACCTTATGTATTATTTTCTATAGCTCTTCTATTTAAACAAGAAAATACAGTAAAGTTAAAAAAAAATGCACCACGAATTTGGTGTAGCTGTATTCAGATCGTATTAATTATCTGATCGGGATAACAAAATCACAAGCAATAATTAGGATCTATGCAATTTTTAAACTAGTAATGGGCCAATTAAAATATATATAAATATATATTTTTCAACCAGCATTTTACTACTTGTTACCTTTCCCATGCTGAATTATTTTGTTGTGATTTTGTACAGAATTTTTAATGACTTTTTATAATGTGGATTTCCTATTTTAAAACCATGCAGCTTCATCAATTTTTATACATATCAGAAAAGTAGAATTATATCTAATTTATACAAAATAATTTAACTAATTTAAACCAGCAGAAAAGTGCTTAGAAAGTTATTGTGTTGCCTTAGCACTTCTTTCCTCTCTAATTGTAAAAAAAAGAAAAGAAAATTGCACAATTTGAGCAATTCATTTCACTTTAAAGTCTTTCCCTCTCTCTAAAATAAAAACCAGATCCATAATGCTCAAGAGAATAAAAAAAATCAAGAGATGCATTCCCTATCAAAACATATCAATTCATTACTTGCACAAGCTTGTATATACATATTATAAATAAATGCCAACATACCCTTCTTTAAATCAAAAGCTGCTTGACTATCACATACAATTTGCACTGTTTATTTTTAGTCTTTTACTCCTTTGCATTCCATGATTTTACAGAGAATCTGAAGCTATTGATGTTTCCAGAAAATATAAATGCATGATTTTATACATAGTCACACAAATGGTGGTTTGTCATATATTCATGTAATAAATCTGAGCCTAAATCTAATCAGGTTGTTAATGTTGGGATTTATATCTATTGTAGTCAATTAGTACAGTAGCTTAAATAAATTCAAACCATTTAATTCATAATTAGAACAATAGCTATTGCATGTAAAATGCAGTCCAGAATAAGTGCTGTTTGAGATGTGATCCTGGTACCACTGGAATCAATCTGTACTGTAATCTTGTTTGTAATCCTGTATAATATGGTGTAATGCACAATTTAGAAAACATTCATCCAGTCGCAATAAAATAGTATTGAAAATCAGAGCAGTTGTTGCATTTTTTCTTAAAGTGATTTTTAAAGTATAAATTATTCCTGGGGAAAATATTTTCTTTATTAGCTGAGTTAAAAAAAACACTAAACATTATTTATTGAATAAAAGAAAAGAAGAAAAGTTTACTTTGGCATATGCTTTAATCTGTTTATCTTGCTTGGAGGGTCACCAGCTCTTTGCAGATAATGAGAAAACCTAACTGATATTTCATTGTTTGGAATATGGGGACAGGGGCTGGGACAAACAGTCGTATTTTTGTTTTTCTTTGTTTTAAGTGGCTTTGCCTTTAGGTTTTTTGTTCACATTCTTTTAAGTGATTGTGTTAAATGTTTTCTTCTATTTTTTAAAAATATGAATTTAGTTAATCATTAACAAGCAAGTACTCTAGCTTAGTTTGTCTACACACATAAAACATAAAAACTTTACCATTTTCTTGTTGCTCCGTTACCTGTACATTTTCTTGAACTGAACAGGTTTTTCTTGTAAACCAGTACTGTCCCCAAGAGAAAGTTATATAGACCTTTTAAAAATACCAGAGGGAAATGAATTAATTAATTTAAAGAATCCAAGCAAAGTGGCATTTTATAATCATTCTATAAATATCTTGTGATGATTTCAATAAATTTTCTATCAGGAAAGGTAATGAATTATTTGTACTTCAGAATATACTATTTGTAATATAATATATTTTAGAAAGGTGTAATTGTTTCCCTCTCCCCTTTGGGGTACTGTTCTGTTGTCTCATAAACACAAATCACTGGAAAAACTTACAGATGATTCTCTCTATTGTTAAGTCCACTTTAAAAAAAAAGGAATTTGGTGTTTCTCTTCCTCTGGATGTACTGACTGACAGTCATGATTCCTAGGGAATATCATTTTGGCACTTGTGTCCTGGCTCTACTGTGGTGCTCTGATTACTGTCATTAGTAACTCCATTGTTTCTACTCTGATTTGGATGCCACATTGGAAGACTACCCCCCTTCCCAAGCTTGTTCCTTTAATCTCCTTCTCATTGGTGATTTAGGGGTTCCAGAAAGCTGACCTCATTTAGCAAGCTGCTCCAGAAAAATGTGAGTAATGTAATGGACGGGAACAATTAGCCATACTAATAACATTGCCGATGGGGCTGCGTCAAGCTGTGACAGTAGCAGTAAGGAATATTTCAACATTAAAAAAAGTTTGAGTGCAATTTAAAATACATCATCTTAACATGTTTTCTATCAGGCTTCATCACATAACAGAAATGCTTTTAAGTTAGTCCCAACTTTATCCAAAATGCAACAATCTCATTCCAAGTGAATCAGAGTTGTTATTTTGGAATCAAGCTGTTGCTTCCCACGTCCTGGATTGTTCTCACTGTTCCTACTTTAAGAGACATAATACTGACATGATATTTGAATACTACCAGCTTTCTAGCATAGGAGACCATGAAATGAACATTCAGATCTATCTGATCGATCTATTAAGCTCAATTTCACCTGTTATTAAAATTAGTTATCTTCATACAAACTAAAAACTGTTGCTGTAGTAAACAGAAGAAGTAAGAGGGCATTTCAAGAATTCCAGCTTTTAAAACAGCAAGTAGGGAAATCTAGACTGGATTCTTTTGTAAGGCAGAAATGAAGACTGAAAGTTAGGTTTGATTTCTTTTTTTCCATTTTGCCTATACAACTTCATTCTAAAACATAGGGATTCTTTCAGTCAGTCAAGGAGTAACTCACATGCCACCATCTTTTATTCAAAGGCAGGCACAGATGTTCCTTCTGCAGGGGAGGTTTTAATTTATGAAAATGATATTGTTTATGCATGAGTGAACTGCATGCACTCTGCATAACACATAGCACTTCCATCTGATCAGAGAAATACCACAGAACCAGTGCCAATGTCAGAAACATATTCTACAAATTTACTCACTTAAATGTTTAATGAATATTTGGAAGGCATTTTCAAACTGCAAGATATCTTTTAAATCATCTTTTCCTTTTCTTTTATGAATTGCTACCCATATTTAAAAGAGATTCTTATAGCTTTTACAGTTGGCCACTGCTTCTATACATCTGGTAAGAAAAGAATATGTTTTACTAAGTGAAAAAGAAGAAATGCTGGCAACTTTGGCTTCAATGGGGAAAATATTTCTTTTAGTTTTGTTGTATGATGCTTATCAGGAGTAACACTTAGGGTTCTATGTGTTCCTTCATCTTGAGCAATTACTATTCTTACCAATAAGATGCTTAGGTCTACTTATTTAATGTGAAAATTCCCTGAAGAGTGATTTCCAGAAAGAGCTGCTACTTAAAATCAGACAATTTCATAGTTGGAAATGAAATTTGGCTAAATATCTTAACTAATGCATAATTCCTATTGAATAGGAACACTCTGCATAAGTTAGATTTTATATATATCACCACATGCAGTTATACAGTGATCTATGTATCTACTTTTAATTCCTAAAAACACAATTATATACAAATAAGTATGGAGGATTACATCTTAAGAATGTTCTCATTTTTAATTATAATATGTTATAGCAAAATAACGTTTGAAGCAAATTTTAAGTATTCTAATATATTAATCTTAAAATCTCCCTATGTTTTCACATTTGAAAGTCTATATGTTCTTACAAAATTAATGTATTTTCTGAAAGAAGCTAGCAATTACTAAAATGATGTATGGATCATTAGTTAACAGTTTGAACCAAGCTGTTTTAGTTCTATAATTATGCAAGAAATTTAAAGTGAAATATCTATTAAACAATTAATAAAACTAGGTTTCAAAACATAGGCTGATTTTGTCCTAATGGGAAATGTAAAATGGCAAAGCTGTTTCTTAAACTACACTAAAACCTCCTCACTTTGCTTTTTCTCTTCATCCACTATGGCTTATTTCCTGAAAACAATCTAAATAAAATCTTTAATTCCAGGGTCTGATAAAGAATAAAAGAGCCAGTGCAACATCTTGTGGAACACCAGGACTGAGAACTCTTGTTGTTACCATTGCAAAGAGGCGTTCTGGCGTCAGATGTACAGTGATTTGTACGGTGGCATAATCGTTGGCTCCTGGCCAGGCATTATGTTTCAGAGGACACTATTGTCAAGAACCATTCAACTAGAAATCTGCACTGTATGCTCCCAAAAGTTGAGATCATCTGCCTTCCTATGTCAGGAAGAATTCTGTGCTGGCAATTGACTCAGGGACACTCTTCACACACACTAACACTTGGTTCAGTGGCTCTGATGGAATTAACTGTACAGCCAAACTAGTGGCATCGACAAGACAAGGCCAGAGTCTCTGGAGACTTCTGGTTAAATTGCTAATTTTAGAATGCCTTAAAATATGGAGTATTAAGTTAATGCTGGACTAAATCTTCAGATACATTAAATATGGATTTGGCTATCTAAACTTCATTATGTTATTTGCCTAGCTAATTTAGAGGTAGATACATAGTGACAATAACCATCTTTACAGTTACCCAGGTATGGAGCAATCCAAAGAGATGGATCTGATTGTGAAAAGACATTGAGAGATAAAAGAATAAGTTTAATCTAGCATATATAAGGTAACTTGGTAACTTACTTTGCTGTTAACAAGATTAGAAGCTAACCCTGCTTGAGACTTTCATGTCTAAGGACAGCCAGCCAGAAACATGGCCTAATACACTTACCAGGCCAGTGCTGAGTGCTATTCATTCGCTTACACATTGCATCATCAAAGCAGCCGTGTGCCTTATTTTACAAATGGGGAATCTGCAGGAAGCTGAGCTTGGATATCCAGATATTTGCATTCCTGACTTACTTTCTTCATCCAGGTTCTTGTTCCAATGTTACTTCCTCAAAGAAGCCTTTCCTGATCCCTATCTAAAATAGTAACTGCCTTCAACCCCACCAAAATTGCTATTATATTACCTCTCCCCTTTTTTCAGAGCACTTATCAAATGTTATCTTGCACATTTATTTATTTAGTTTATTTTTTTATCTATCTATTTATCCACTCTACTTAGTAGAATGTGGGCTTTCCAAGAACAAGAACCTCATCACTTGTTTGTTGCTGTTTCTCTGGTGCTTGGAAGACCTAGAAGATCCTCAACAAATATTAATTTTCAAAGGGAATCAAACGACACTAATATAGTGCTAATGCCTGTTGCCTTAACCATTATGCTATAAATCAAGTCAGAGAATGGAGAGGACCACAAATTATTCTCAGCCTAGTGAATGTTATAAACATTAATTCTATAAAAAACGAACAATTGAAGCTAACTTCTTATGCTATTGTATGGCACCAAACTTGCCCCTCCATTTTTGAGGAACAGTAATCATGACTTATCAGTTGTATTTTCTTTTTATTGATATCAACTGGTTAAATATAATTTGGAATTGGAATAAAAGGAAAACTAAAATATTCTAGGCTCTTTCCAGACCATGCATTTTTTTTAACATTCATTAAAAACTCTCTTGCCTGCTTTTTCCTTTCTGTTCATCACTCTTTCAGCAATTGTTCTTGTTCTATTTTTAGTGTTATGCAAAATTACCCAAGCTCATAATTTCTATTTTAAAATGTTCAGTGTATAAACTTAGCATATAAATCCTATTTCTTTAGTGTTATCTCTCAATGATGTCAGTTAAGAGATCACCACCACTACAGTGACGTCAATGAAGGGGTATTACAATGCTTAAGAGAACTGTTAATTCCTTACCATGGACGTCACTAACAATTGTAGTACTTGTCTACTCATAGCAGGGAATTATAAGTTTATAATCTGTGGTAGGTTGCAAGTATGTGACTAAGTAATGTTCACATGAAAGAATAAAGAGGATAATAGAGTGTTCTAGAAAGAAGATTTGGGATAACATCATCTGTCGCTGTTAACAGATAACTGAATAATCTTTATTCCAGCCAATGACTTAATATACAATAAACAATAAATAAACAATAGTAACATGGATGTAAATTATAGCTAAATCTAAGTAGTGAGATTTATTACAATCTTTATTTACTAAAAGAATTTCTTAGTTAAGAAAGGCAAGGCTACCTGTTTACATATTTTAAAATATCAACATGAGATTTTTGGGTAGAGAAACTATTTTAATGTTTCCTTGAGTCTGATTGGCATATTAAAAATGTTAAATAAAGAGATCTTTTACTTTCCAAAGTTGCATTTTTGCCTAATTAATAGTGCATTTATCTTACTGAAAGTATATTGCCAAGGAAAATAATTTTTACATATATATACAAATATATATATGAAATATATGCTGTACTTAGTTGAGTAGTATCCCCTTCCCCCAACCCTCCCCTCATTTCTGTGCGTGCAGAACCTCAGAATGTGACCTCATTTGGAATAGCTGCTTTCCAGATGTAATTAAGATGTGAGATGTAAATTAAGATGAGTTCATGCTGGATTAGGGTGGACCCTAAATCCAATCACTGATGTCCTTATAAGGAGAGGACAGACCATGGAGACACACAGCACACAGGGAGAATGTCATGTGAAGACAAAGGCAAGGGTTGGAGTAATGCATCTACAAGCCAAGGGACCCCAAGGATTTCAGGCAACCACCAGAAGCTAAGAGAGGGACAGGAATTCTCAAATTCTCCCTCTGAGTCCCTAAGAAGGAACAACTCTACTGATGACACCTTAATTTCAGACTTCTGGTCTCCAGAGCTATGACACAATACATTTCTGTTGTTTTAAGCTATTCAATTTGTGGTGATTTGTAAGGATCTATGCAGTAGAGTCCTTGTAGCTACCTACGTATAATGAAGTAGAAAGTTGCAAAGCCCTTGATTTCTTAATGACATCACTTGAGATGTGCCAATCCAGGAACAGGCTGACTCTGGACCTCTTCTGATGTGAGAAAAAAATCTTATTTTGAAACCAATGTTAATCATATAGGCTGTTGACATAGGCATTGAAGTGCCTTAAAATGGTGATAGGTAATGAAGCAAAAGTCAGAGTCCAGTACCAAATTCTGTGATGCCATTGGTAAGAAGCCTGAAAACAGTGAGCTATTTTTAATAGTGAGAAGGGATGTTGCCTCTTCAGTATAATGTCTTTTTCACACCTAGAATAGAAACTATTTTCTACATATAATGTAGAAAATGAGGTTAAATTTCTGATTTAAACTGCCTATTTCATTTGTGTGCCTGCTTATACCTAATTTGAAAGTCTACACTACAGCGCTTCTTAGCAGTTACAGTGAGAATCTTTCAAGGTCTCCTATTTGTGTGGAGATACATTTCAAATTTGGGGGTTCAAGGTTTGTGAATATTAGAACCTACCTAAAAAGGGGCTTCAAAAAACTTGAGGAAAGGGAAAGAGAGGCCTACTCCTTTCCTGTGCTACTTTTTTTCACTGCTGATTGAGGTGCTGGCAGATCACGTCAGGTGAGATGTGTCCTAGAATACAACTGAGCCATTCATTTTAAACCAAGTTTCAATCTGAGTACAAAAAGCAGGTACATGCATAAAATTTTCTATTCTGACTTGGTGGGATTCTAGGTTTTGTTCTATTTTTCTGTAATTGTTATAGGAACATATGGCCCTCTACCTTTTGGACAGCAGGAGCCAGAATAGCAGGAACATTCTGACAAAATCTCCACTCAGCATGAGAGGGAAGCAGTCCCACTGACACATTGACAATGTGCCCATTTAGCATCAGAAATGACTGAGAGGTGGACACACTAGCACTCACTTTACTCAAAATATATGTTGACATGGAAAAATAAATATGGCTTGCCATCATCCATCTTTTATTTTTACCCATAAGACATAATGTTAAATAATAGCAGAAATTAACATAGGAATTCAATTTTAAAAAGTAAATTTATTCATTCATGCATTCAGCACATTTATTGAGCGTGTATTATGTTAAAAGCAGGCAGAAGAGATAGAGCTATAAATAAACAGACCAGGTCACCATTCTCATTGAGGTATTAACCCAATGGGAGAGAGTAAACAGACAGAAATAAGTAAACAAATAATTCAACTACATACTTCTACATAGTGTAAAGTACAATGAAGAATATGACATTGAGGAGTCAACTTTTGATTGGCTGGACAGGGAAGACCTTCTGAGAAGGTGGCAGGAAGCTGACCCAGGCACCATACAAAGCTCTGCTATGGTGAAGAGTGTTCCAGGCAGAGTAAGCAGCAAAAGCAGAGACCCTGGAAGAGAAAGAACTTGGTTTATCTCCTTTGTTCAGAAAGAAGGCCAGTGTGGTGGGACACAGGTATAGTAAGAATGGAAGAAAAAATCAAAATAAGGAAAATAGGGTTTGAGCAGGTGGGCAGGAATTGGATCACGTGAGGTCTCATAGGTCGTGGTGAGATCTTCAGTGAGCAGTCCTTTAAAAATATATTCTATAAACTGCAGCTAGCGGTTTAAAAAAAACTATGTTGATGGTAATTTTATAACATAAGGACTCAATCATTTGTCACATAAACTCCAAACTTTTAGGCTAGCAGAGACTTTGGGCTATCAAATGAAGTGACATCGGATTAACCACTGGCCAAAATTCAGACCCATAGCAGTTGGTCCTAGCTGGAATTAGACATCCTTGTCCTGTGTCCCCATTGCAATGGATTTGAATGTCTCTATTGGCTGTGCATTCGTTTGCCTCCATCTGTGGCATGGAGAGGGTGGCCCAGACTTCAGGAAGCTGTCCCATCAACCCACATTCCTGGGATTCACCTTGCTTCTCCTGGAAGCTTGGATATTTGTTTTCAGAGCATATTTAATGGCCTCTTAAAAACAATGTTAATAATAGCAGAGTGTTTTTCACGGTCTTGTGCTCAAACTTGGATTTCTAAGAACCTGGGATGGAGATAGTATTTCTAGACCCAGCCAAATCCATTCCAAACATAAAGCAACTACGTGACTGTTAAGCTAGTACTCTTACTGTTTAGTGCTCTGGAAACAAATACCCAAGCTTTAGCCAAAGTAGGGAAAGCAATGTTTAGGAAGCTTCCTCAAAGTTTCTGAAAGCAATTTACATGTGTATTGTATTATATATGGAAACCACTAATGAGACAATTGATATTTAAGAGCTAAGGGGGGAAAATGGAAGTAGTTTGGCAACATTGTTACTGATAAATGTTTAAGGAGTTCATTCATCCTTTGAGATATTTATTGAACATTTACTGTATATTAGGAACTATGCCAAAAGGTGGGAATTCAATGGTGAACAAAATAAATTCTCTGCTTTCAAGGAGCTTATATTCTAACAATAATATACTCACTGTTACAATAATATACTCACTTAACACTCACTGTTTCTTATATTCTAGACTATTACTAAGTGCACTAACTTATTCAATGCAGAAGTTAAACAGTAAGACAGAAGTAAATATATAATAAGGAGTAATAATAAGTGCTGTAAAGAAAACTAATGCAATGGTTGAGAGGTTAATAGCTGTCTGAAGAGGTCCAGAAACTGTGATTCCTAGCACCTATGAATATGTAACCCTACATAGCAAAAGGGCCTTACAGATGTATTTAATAATTAAGTTAACAATTATCTGGGCAGGCCCAACATGGTCGTGGCAGGCCCAATGGTCTTTAGAAGAGGGAGAAACAAAAGTCAAAGTCAGAGAAAGAGAGAAGGTGTAAGGATGGAGGCAAAGAGGAGAGAAGATGTTACATTGCTGGCTTTGAAGATGGAGGAAGGGGCTGCAAGCCAAGAAATGCAGGTGACCTCTAGTAGCTGGAAAAGGCAAGGAAACGAATTCTTATTTAGAGCCTATAAAAGGAATGCAGGCCTGCTGACCCCATGATTTTAGTTCAGTGAAACTCTTTTTGGATTTCTGAACTCTAGGAACGTATTATACAATAATACATTTGTTTTATTTTAAGCCACTAAGTTTGTGGTACTTGTTACAGCAGGGGTAGGAAACTAATACACAGAGTGACAGTATGGTGACTCATGGAAGGTACTCAGGAATGGCCTCGTTGAGGAGATGGCCTTTAAGCAGAAAAGTGAGCAAAGCAAAGGAGTTAGCTGTCTGATTGGCTGGGGCAAAAAGCACTACAGTCAGAGGGAACAGCAAGGACAAATGCTCTGAGAAGGGACTCTTTTCAGCATGCTTGAGGACTAGAGAAAAGGCTTGTGTGAATAAGCAAGCAGAAAAGTGTTAGTAGGTGACCTTGGAGAGGGAGCTGGGGGCCAAATTATGTAAGGCCTCTAGCCTTGCTAAGCATTTTTTTTAAAGACAACTTTATTGAAGTATAATTTACATAACATGCAATTACTTCATTTTAAGTGTACAATTAAATGATTATTAGTAAGTTTACTAAGTTGTGCAGCTATTCACATAAATCAGTTCTAGAAAATTTCTTTCCCCCTATTGAGACCCCTAATTCCCATCCCCAACTACATTTCAAGCATGCCCCTCCCCTCCACAGTGCTCACCGCATCCCTCAGATGTGGGTCTACCCCCCAATCCCCGAATCCCTGGTGGACACCACCACCATTTGAGCACCCTACTGTTAATCAGTCAGTACCAATTTGATGGCGAGTACATGTGGAGCCCATTCTTCCAGTCTTGTGTCACCTCACTTCAAATAATGGGCTCAAGCTCAATCCAGGATAATCCAGGATAATATAAGTGGTGCTAGCTCACTGTCATTTCTTAAAATTGAGTAATATTCCATAGTAAACATATACTACATTTTAACAATCCACTCATGAATTGATGGACACTTGGGTTGTTTCCATGACCTAGCAATTGTGCTGTCATAAACATTTGGGTGCAGATGTCTTTATTATAGAATGTCTTATGCTCTTGCTAAGCATTTTGATTTTATTTCCAGAGTGATGGGAAGTCATTGGAAGGTTGCAAGCAGGAAGTAGTATGCTCTTGTTACTTCTTAAAGGAGCAATATAA
>CAUYRT010054462.1:0-17618 GCA_963574885.1 Lepilemur ruficaudatus | reverse complement strand
TACATATCTACGATAAAGTTTAATTTAAAAATTAGGTATAGTATGAGATTAACAATAATAAGTAATCATAAAATAGAACAATATAATCTACTGTAACAAAAATTATGTGACTGTTACTTCTGCATGTGCATATGTGTTAATTAATTAGTACCAATTTAATGGTGAGTACATGTGGTGTTTGTTTTTCCATTCTTGTGATACTTCACTTAGAAGAATGGGTTCCAACTCTATCCAGGATAATATAAGAGGTAGTTCACCACTTTTTATGGCTGAGTAGTACTCCATGGTATACATATACCACATTTTATTTATCCACTCATGTATTGATGGACACTTGGGTTGTTTCCATGTCTTTGCAATTGTGAATTATGCTTCTATAAACATTCGCCTACAGATGACTTTATTATAAAATGTCTTTTTTTTCCTTTTGGGTAAATACCCAGCAGTGGGATTGCTGGATCAAATTGTAGTTCTACTTTTAGTTCTTTGAGGTATCTCCATATTACTTTCCATAGAGGTTATACTAGTTTGCAGTCCCACCAGCAGTGTGTGAGTGTTCCCATCTCTCTGTATCCATGCCAACATTTATTGTTTTGGGATTTTTTGATACAAGCCATTCTCACTGGAGTTAAGTGATATCTCATTGTGATTTTGATTTGCATTTCCCTGATGATTAGATAGGAGGGGGGATGGGTAAATTCATACCTAACTGGTGCACTGTGTGATATATGGGTGTTGGGCACATGCTTGTAGCTGTGACTCTGGTGATGCAAAGGCACTTTATGCCAGCAAAGCGTTTGTACCCCCATAATATTCTGAAATAATAAAAAAAAAATTACCCACCCACGATTTTCCTTTAGTTTTTTTTTTTTTTTTAGACAAGAGAATTCATGGAGAAAAGTTTAATTTTTTAATTATCTTCTAGTTCCCCATTTACTTGAGCATAATAGTTATATACACACACTTAGATTAAACTGGCAAGCCTACTACACCTCCCAAATAACTCAGCTTACCCTTACACTGCCCTCCTGGTGAGCGCCGGCAGCCCAAGCCCCGCCACGCCGGCACCGGGGACTGCAAAGAAGGGCGCGCGGGAGGGCCTTCCTTTAGTTTTTAATTACTCACGGCTTGGCTAGAGACATCTAGAAACTATCAGATGTCTCGAATATAAAATGTGTTTTTTTTTAAAGGCCAGTAAAGATGAAGTTATTCACCTCACAGAACATTATGTCAATGTGGTCTTTCTTAAATTTTTTTATTATACTGTAGATCTTAGCAAACTCAAGTGTTCCATTTCCTTTCCTTATCAAGTTGACAACTTGTAACTTTTTACCTAAAGGAAGCACTTTACAGCTTCTCTTTGACATATCAAAATTGCCAGCATCACTACCCTCGCACTTTCGGGCCATTATTAAGTAAAACAAGGGTGACTTGAACACAAACCCTGTGATACCACAACAGTCAATCTGATAACTGAGCTGGCTATTAGATGACTAACCAACTGGCAAGTAGCATGGACAGTGTGGAGACCCATGAGGGACAGAGCAGGGTAATGTGAGATTTCATCACACTACTCAAAATGGCATGCAATTTAAAACATATGAATTTTTTTATTTCTGAAAATTTCCATTGACTTTTAGGATTATGGCTGACCGTAGGTAACTGAAACCATGGAAAGTATAACCAAGATAAGGAGGGATATTGTACTGTTGTTTTTCTGTGCATTTTCAACTCATTTTATTTCAAAAGTAATGCTTATAAATGTATTGTTATTGCTTTGGTAAGACACCTTAGTAAAATTAAAAACAGCAATGAAAAGTACATTCATTTTTTAGAATATTAAAGTGAATCATTAATTTAACTATATAAACTCTGAATTATATATGCTCATATCCCCAAAATAATCAGTAAAATGAGATAGTTAAAATGACTTTCAATTATTTGTTTTCTAAAATTTTCATTAAAATTAAAAATAAATCTCAATTTTAATTTTTACAACTAAGTTTCACATATTATCATTTGACTTTTTTAATATACCAATTTATTGAGTATTTTAATGTTTATCATCTTTTCTATCTCATTTCTTTAGTGCATTTAAGAATATTAGATAAAATAACTTGTGAATTTGCTAATATAAATCAGAATAATCAATAAATATGATAAACCTTACATACTAAATTCAAGATTTAAATTGTAACCTAAAATTAATAGTTTCCTAAAAACTTTTAGAATATTTTGTTTTATTGCCTTGCATAACATAATTGTTATTAAAATGTCAGACCATTTATATGTTATATAAAAATGACATCTTATCTACAATATATCATCGATGAATTATGATGACAGAACATTCTAAAAATGCCTTGAGAAAATATTAAAGCAGAAGTGTAAAAACAATTGGAGTGTATTCTGGATTTCAGCATTAATGAAAATGACTACTTTCTGCAAACTTTTAACACTCAAAGATAGGAAACAGTAAAACTTTATTAGATAAAGTCAGTTTCTGAAGCCAAATCGCCTTCATTCAGATACTATCTCTGCCAATTATTAGTTGTGTGAACTTAGGCAAATTATGGTCCTATTTATGCCTCAATTGCTCATTGATGAAATTAGTGTAGTAAATGCTTCTGCATATAGGATTTTTGCAATTAGGTGCTGACTTGGACAGTGCCAGAGGTATACTAAACAATCCAGAAATGTCTCTTTTTTTCATTTCAGAATATTATGGGGATACAAACATTTAGGTTACATATGTCACCTTTGCACCACCTAAGTCAGAAATACAAGTGTGCCCATCCCCCAGGCAGTGCACTCCACACCTATTAGATATGAATATACCCATCCCCTCCTCAACCCTCCCACCTGCCCGACACCCAATGAATGTTATTTCCATATGTGCACATGTTTTTTAACATGATATTTATCATAAACCATTCAAATATCTAGAAAATTTATCTACCTGATAAGTAATTTGAAAACAATTGCCAACTTAATAAGTCAATAATATATGTTGTGAAACAGAACGTAGAAAATATATGATTATGAATTGTTATTTTAATCATAGCAAGAACTTGTAGTTTTAAGTAATGTTTTAAAATTATATAAGTAGCTATATTTCTATTTTTCTAAACATCAACAGGGTATATATTTCTATTTTATCTCTGACATTACAAAAAAATTAAGTAGAAAAATAAAGAATGGAAAAAAGTATATATTTTTCCACTGATCAACAAGGAGGGTAAAAAGAGTCAATAACTTGTGAAATAATTTGATTGGCTTATTCAGCTTCCTTTTTCTTTCAAGGAAGATGCTTCAAGATGAAAAAACACATTCTGGACACAGAATGCTACCCTATAACAAGATACTTGAAAGAATGTAGATGCATGCTGAAAAATAGGGCTCTCACAATTTTTTGTTGCCATGTGTAGACGATTTAGATCTGAGAATTCACCTCTTCACGAGCATTTATTTACAGATAGCTGTTAGAAATATGCAATGATTAATTTAATATAAACATCATTTTTAGAAATTATAGAAATCAGTTTTATAATATTATTGAAACAATAAAATTTGTATATCTTAATTTGTGTGAAGCTAAAGCTTTGTCTTCTTTAATGAAAGTGGTTAACAAAGCTTCTTTCCTGCTCCCACTAAGGCACTGAGACTAGTATGGCTTGACAACCATCTTGTTAGATGAGAAATTATCGCACAGGGATAGGCATGTTCCCTCACACTTAGCACTGTGTTTTTAATATTTCTTAATTGAACCTTAATATAGTCTTTATTTGTTAAGTCAGCTATGCATTTAAAAGGACATAGGCAATATTTTATTGAGAATCTCTAGGGTTTTTTTTAGCACAAGTTCTTGCTCTTGTTTTGTCTATTCAGTTACATTACCAGAAATAATTCAAAGCTGATTTATGTGTGATTTACTCTTGTTTTATACTTTGAATGTGTCTGCTTCAAAATTTAGGTGCTGAAACTAGGTGCTGAAACTTAATTGTCAATGTGACAGCATTAAGAGACGGGACATTTAAGGGATAATCAGGTCAGGAGAGCTCCTTCCTCAAACATGGGATTAAGGTTCCTTTAAAAGAACCTTCACTCAACATTCCGCTTGCTCACCCTTTTGTCTTCTGATTTGTGAGGAAGGCAGAGTTAAAGCAGTACAAACAAGACACCTTGGGACAAAATTCTTTGTAATCTCTCTGTGTTGGTAGTTTTTGTATGCTCTGCTTTCTATGGATGACTGTATCCAATGCTAATATTTTCCATTGAAGTTTTATATGGAAAAAGTAAAGTACTGATCCTGTTTATATAGGAGAAATGAAGACATAATATTATAAGAGGATAGACACTGAGCCACTGGCTGGTACTCTCCTTGGACTAAACATTGTGTGGATTTCCAAGCAATGGGGATTTATCTCCATTGTTTTCTCTTTTGGAGAGGAAATCAAGGCTAAAATTTATAAAACAACAGCCCAGGAGTGGTCTCAATAAACAGCACCAAGGTAATGAGTAAATCCTTTTCTTTATTCAGTAGAGAGACAAAAGTAGAAATTAGGCTATCACTATAAATAAACAATAACAATATATGTCATAATCTAATATGATTTGTGGACTGAACTTATACACCTTACAATCAATTATGTTTTGTGGATCTTTATATATAAAACAAAGAAGAATAACTTTAAAAGTACCTTTTGGTTTTCAATTTCTATGAATCATAGAAAGTTGAGTACATTGTGTGGTAGATTAGTTTCGTGCAGTAATAATATGTAGGTAATTTAATATCAAACCTATTTAGTAGTAACATTTAATTTTAAGACCAATAACTACAGTGTTATTTATGTAAGTTTAATATGCAAAATGGTAATTTGTGTTTTGAATTATCACCTAGGAAAATTAAGCTAGAATTTAATGGTTTTCACTGACATTTAATTCCACAATAACTGATTACAGTATTACATTTCCATTATATATTTGAGCCCATTTTAACTTTATAGTGTTATAAATAATTAATCTTTCTTTCTCACTGGTTCTATTGCTATATAAATATTCTATAGGATGCATGCATTGCCTCTATGCTTTTTATGTTCACATAATTTATCTCATTTTACATATTAATCACCTTATAATGTCCATAAAAATTCAACTAATGCATTAATTTAACTTTATTGGCAAAATTTGTCTGAATTATTTTCTCTTTAATTTGTAGAATGGAAACAGTTAATGTATTCATGTTATATACAAATTGATATCTGGCAAATTCGTGCTTATGGAAACTTAACAAATAAAAAAGAAATTCCTAAAAATTATTGTAACATTACTTGAATTACATCTTCATTTGAACTGGAATTTGGAAAATAATATTATTTTAACATTTTAATAATTTGATACTGATTTTTATTAAATTCTGGTCTGATTTTAATTATACATGTACAGTTTATACACTCACTGAAGAACAACTCCATCCTGTCTTGAAACAATCTGCATTTTAGAATTTCTAGGAAATTTCCATGGAAACATATTTACCTCAGTTTTACATTAAGAATACAATTGAAAAGGTTAATTTCTAATACGTCTACTTTTAAATTAATGCAGCAATTATTATATTATTGCCCAACAACATCATAATAACTTATGTCAAACATTTTGCTTTGTCTTTAAAAATTGTAGCTTAAAATATGAACAGTTTTGAAATATTTTGACAGAAATTTATTTAAATATTTTCATCTGAGGCACTTTTGTTCTATATTCTCCTTTGTTACAGGAGTAAACATTGCTCTATTTTTTATACCTATCAAAGAATGTCCTGATTTTGTTTGTTTGTATGATTTAGATATATAATTCAGAATGAAAAGTTTCTTATTATTCAGTTGCTTCCAAAAGATTTATTTAATAATAGAAAATGATGTGATAGTTAATATATACTTAATATAGATTTATTTTGAGAAAACTGAAAAAGCAAACTTTGTATACTTATAAAATACATATTAATAAACAGAAAGTTATAAATTCATGACTAATAAAATTAATGATGAAATTAAAAAGCATATATACGGACAACTCAATATCATACAATAAGAAAAACATGTTATAGGTGTCGATGAAAAAATTTAAAAAAGAAATTAGATATCTCATGTTCTCTGATGCAAATACAGTAAAACTCATCAAATATATGAAAATAAAAATCTACAACCACTTTAAAAAAGTCAATAAATAAATGGCTCAAGTTGAAAATTGAAAACTAAAGGAAGCTTTAATATGTTGGAGCTAAATATTAAAACCAATGATCTCGTAGAGAAAAAGACTAAAATGATGGTTACTAGAGGCTGAAAAGGGTAGTGAGGAGGGGAGGATAAAGTGGGGATGGTTGATGGGTGCAAAAATATAGTTAGATATTTAGATAGAATAAAAAATATTTGCTAGCACCATAAAATTACTGCAATCAATAATAAGTTAGGGAATACTTTAGAATAAATAAAAGCAGAACTGAAATGTCTCTAACACAAAGAAATAATAAATGTCTGGGGTGATGGCTACCCCAAATACCCTGATTTGATAATTCACATTGTATGATTGTATCAAAACATCACATGTACCCTATAAATATATGCAACTATTAGGTACCCATAATAATTGAAAATAAAAAAAAAATTTAAAATGACAAACATGTTTTATAGTAATAATTTATAGAATGGGTGCTATTGTAAAAGTGGAAAACAACTGATAAAATATTGTCATTTTTTAATAATGAGGGAGAAAATATACCTTCTAATGATTAATTTGGGAAAATAAAGAGAATATGCTAATCATGATCTAGATATATAGGCTATTTGATTAATACATATTGTGGCTGATAAACATAAATAAAACAAGAGGAATAAAATATTAATATCATGAATTTATAGAAGACAATAATGATATATATAATTTTAGAAAACTAGACATGATGATACTAAAAATGCTTATTAATTTTTATTTTTAGCTAAAGGCCATCCTTACAGAGCCTCTAAAATATGTCCTTATAGTCTCTGAACCAACAGAAAAAAAATTTCAAAGCAATCTATCTTCATATTATTGATGAGAAAAATTTATTCCAGAATGTCAGAGCATAAGGGTTAGTTTGATAAAAACAAAACGAATAAACAAGAAATGATAACAATAATAATACAAACAGGATCTTTCAAATCATACAGTATATAAATTTCAGAAAGTTAAGCTTAAAAAATACTGTTTTACTACTTGTACGCAAAGACTATGGGCCAGTACTAACTGAAGAAAAAAATATATATAAATATTCTTCAGTGAGGCTCTGAAACAAAATGTTATTCAGATGGTCCTTTTTAAAAATCTCTGAAAAATACTGAAAATGCTGGAAATACTGAGAGGTTGAGTTTATCAGTATAGAAGGCCATTTTAATAATTTCATGAATCAAAAGCAAAACTTATAATTAGGGTTGAAAGACAATAATTCTGTTGGCAATGCATTCTGAGATGTAGAGTACATTTTGTGCTTCATCTTTTAATAGTTCCAGAGATCTAGGCAGTAAGTAGAGCATTAAGTAAAATCTGCCTAGAACTGGATATTAGACTAAAAGTATACTCTAAAACAGTGGAAATATTGTACATAAAAATTTATTGAATATGGTCAAAAATGTTTGCTATGAAAAACATCTGTATAATGTAAATTATTCCATTATTTATTCTGTAAATGTTAACAATAAATGGCTGTAAGTTAAAAACCAACAAGTAAACAAATAACAATACTATTTAAAAAATATTTGCTAAGGAAAGCCTAAGTTATGATTAAAAAACAAAGCATTTAAGAAAAGTCAAACGATCTAGCAAAATTTTTAAAAATAACAATAATGCTTAGAAATTCGAAATTGGAGTTTAGTTGGCAAAACACATATAAAATATTTAAATCCACTCACAATTTTTTTTTATGGGACGAGTCTTATACTCTATGATGTCTAATACAGTCTTATCACTGGATCACAAAAATGGCAATATAATTTTTTAATAAAATAGGGAAATGTATAGGGAAATTCATTTTTTAGAAATGAACAGCTAAAAATCTACAGTGATTATGGTGAAGTCTATCTGGTAAAACTACATATGGATAAATTTGGAATCAAAAGAGGAATATGAAAATTTCAAGTAAGTTTGGATTCTTGTGAACAATAAGCTAAAGTGTCCTGAGAGATTCATCCATTAATACTATATTTATAATGAATGCATAGCTAAGGACTAGTTACATTAGGGCTCAAACAGTAAGTTAAACACTTAAAAAAAATTCTTACATGTAGAAATTTAAGTGCAGACCTGGAAAAATGGAAGGTTGTGGAGAAATGATGAAAAGCACTTAGTTTTGCAGATGTTGCCTAGAATCTACAAATCAGATATAACATTAAATCATTAAGGAAAAATACTTGTAAGCCTGTTTTTTAAGTCACTTGAACACTTAGATGTATTGAAGTCATCAATTTTATCAAGGTTGTAAATGTTAGAAATTTACTGGAGACATAAGTAAAAGAAAGAAAAAACAAAAACAAAAACATTGATAAATGTTTTTAAAAGAATACAAACATATATTTGTCTGAACATTAAAAATGTATGTATTACAGAGAACATTTCCAATCTAGAGTTGAGTTAATCAAAAGAATGCCTAACAGATTTTTTTTTTTTTAAACCAGGACAGACAAGCTACATTAAACTTCTGCTCCAGAGAAATACAAAACTTCCAAACAGAAAACAGACCAAAAAAAAAAAAAAAAATGGACTTAGACAGAACTCTAGAACAATCGGGCCTAACAGACATTTACAGAACATTCTACTCCCAAACCACTGAATATATGTTCTTCTCATCAGCTCATGGGACATTCTCTCAGAATAATTACATCCTAGGCCACAAAACATGTTTCAACAAATTTAAAAAAATAGAAATTATACCATGCATCGTCTCAGACCACAGTGGAATAAAATTAGAAATCAACTCCAACAGAAACATTCATCTCTATACAACGTCACGAAAACTAAACAACCTACTGCTGAATGATAGTCAGATCAAGGAGAAAATTAAGATGGAAATCCAAAGGTTTTTTAAACTGAATGATAAAGGAGACACAATTTATCAAAATCTGTGGGACACAGCTAAAGCAATCCTCAGAGGAAAATTTATATCCATAAATGCCTACATCCAAAAGACAGAAAGATCATAAATCAACAGTCTAATGAATCATCTCAAAGAACTGGAAAAGGATGAGCAAATCAACCGCAAACCCAGCAGAAGAAAAGAAATAGCAAAGATCAGGATGAAGCTAAATGAAATCCATAACAAAAAAAATAATATTAATAGAGAAGGTTAATAAAACAAAAAGTTGGTTCTATAAAAAAATAAATGAAATTAACACACATCTTGCTAAATTAATGAGAAGCAGAAAAGAAGGGACTCTAATAAGCTCAATCAGGGATGAAAAGGAGAAATTACACATAATGTTATTGAAATACAAAATATCATCTGTCAATGCTATAATAATCTCTATGCCCGTAAACCTGAAAATATGGAGGAAATGGACAAATTCTTAGAAACACACAGCCTCTCTATGCTCAATCAGGAAGAAATAGTATTCCTGAAGAGACCAATATCAAGGACTAAAATTGAAGTAGCAATAAAATACTTCCTAAAAAAATGCCCAGTATTGATAAGTATTATAGGCAATTTGTTCTGTTTTCTGTGAAACAGGTTGAAAAATTCATAAAATGAATACCAATTGTTTTAAAAAATTATAAATAAAATTATAAATAAAAAATAATTATAAAATAAAAAATGATTATGATTATCATACCTACTACCCAGATTAAGAAACAGAACAGTAGAATTACCTCTGTGCTACTCCACAATCACATCTGCCTCTGCTCCTCCTATGAATAATCAATTTTCTGAATTTTGTATTATGAGAGCCTCTCTTTTAAAAATAGTTCTACTTCATATATATATGTATATATACATCATTTATCTTTTCTGTTTTTAATAATTTTTCATACTCCAACTTTTCTTCTTTGATTTGCTACTTTCTCCTCAAATAACATTTTTTAAAATTTGTCAATGTTTTTGCATGTAGCCGTAGTTCATTCATTTTGGAGGCTATATAGTATTTGATTATATGAATATATGTGTGTACCAAAATATATGGATGCATTTTACTTGTAATAGATATTTGGCTAGTTTCTTCTTTTTTTTTTTTAGTGAGCCTATGAGCAGTACTATAATTTTACTCCTACTGCCACATATGCAAAAGTTTCTTCAAGTTATATATCAAACCAGATAATTGCTAGGTATAAAAAAATTTGTTTATTTTTTTAATAATGTCAATTTTTTTGTCCAAAATGGTTGTTATGGTTTATACTCTTATCAGCCACAGCTGAGTTGCTATTGCTTCACATTCTAATGCACATTTGATTTAATCTTACTTATCTGTTTTCCAATTAGGTGGATATTTAATGGTATCTCACTTTGACCTTCATTTACATTTTTATGACTATTAATGATATAGGTATCTTCATATAATTTCAAACCACTTGTGTTTGCTCTTCTGTGAAATGTCTGCTTGTGGGTTTGATCATTTTTCTAATAGGTTACTATTATTTATTGATATCTTAGAAGGTAAAGTATACTAATCTTGTGTGAATTATGTAATTTACAAATATATCTCCAAGTTTGTGGTTAATCTTTTGTGTTTTTTCATGCTCTGTTTCTAAGAACAATAATTATTAATCTTAATGTAGTTTAATATATCAAATACTTTCTTGATTGTTTGCAAAGTTTTTGTATCATTGATAATCTATTGCCTAAATTTAAGCCATAAAGTATTTTCCTATATGGTTTCGAACTCCTGACCTGGAGCAATCCTCCCGCCTCGGCCTCCCAGAGTGCTAGGATTACAGGCATGAGCCACCTTGCCCAGCCAGTATTTTTCTATATGGTATTCTAAACACTGCCAGCCTCCAGTCATCAGAAACTCCTCTCTCATTGTTAGAATTCTACATATTCATAGATTTTTTTCTGGGATGACCATTCAGTTATGTTGGCAATTTTTTTTTTCTGTGTCAGTTCTGAATTTTCTTAGTCACTGAGCTTTATGATAAATCTTGCTACCTGATAGAGCCAAGTCCCCCAACAACCCACCTTTGATTCTTCAGAAGTTTCTTGCATTTTCTTAGACTTTGATTTTTCATATTAATTTTTGTCATTGTGAGAGTCCCAAGGATCAAGCATGTGTCTGGTTCAAGTAATTATAAAAATCTATCAGTATCCTTGTTTCTTTTTTAATTGTTTTCTATTAATAATCCTTTTCTAATATTTTTCTTGAATTACGTGCGGAAAGTCACCATTATTTCAAAAATGCCTTACATTTGACTAAGCTTATTTTAGTTGTTATTCTATTACTTGCAAAGGAGCCTTGAGAAGAAAATAATTCTATGCAAATACCTACACACAAACATCCCACAAACACATTTCTACTATAAACTTTTAAAATATAAGAAATGACCTTTTCATGGTGTATTCTGCAGAGCATCTAGTTCAGTGTCTTGAATTCAGCAAGGATTTGATAAGCATTTGATGACTGATTAATGAAGGGAAAATAATAGAAAGTCATTAATTTTCTTTGAATGTTTAAATTTCATGTATCCCATTATCACACATTTTCTTTAACACCTTATCTGACTCAATTAACACTCTTGTGGTTCTACCTAGCATCTCCCTAAAAGGCTTTTTGTTGTCAGAAATCAGTACTATTTATGTTTGAAACACAAAAATGGGCCCAACTTGGACCAAGGCAGACTCAGGCCAAAATGGATGACATAGTCACTTACTATGTCATTGATCTATAGTCATAGCTCATTTTGTGCATATTTGTTCTTTTTTTTTGCATGTTTGCATGCCTGTGAAAGCAGTTAATAGTCAAGCAAGGTAATTGGGACCAATGCTTCTGCTGAAAATAACTAGAAAATTGTAAAAATATATATATTTTTAAATTACATGAATTGGAACACATCTGAGAGCCACAAGGAAACAAACTTGATCTAAAAGGAGAAGAAAACACAGAGAAACAACACTTGGCGACGCTTTTCCCCAACATGCTGCCAATTCCACCGGAAGTGTTTGAGCATCTGAGAACGGAGACCTTTCCATGAGACTGGCGCTTGGCCACAGAAGTTAGGGCCTGGCAAACTCACTTTTTGGAACTTCACATCAAATCAATCTATAAATTTCGTCAGTACTACCTCTAAATAAAACATTTTAAACCAAAATAAGATTGAACCATCCTCCTACTCAAAAGCTCAAAATGCCTTTCATTGCATGTGAATGAAATCCAACACTCCCTCCTCCCGTTCCCTCTCTCTCCTCTGCTCCAGGTGGAAACTTTGAGTATGTGCTAATGGCAGTTTGTAGTGCCCTGCCCTGTTTCACGGGACTGTCTCCATTTGTACCTTCAAATCTTAGTTCAGTTTTTTAACTTCTCAGTGAGAATCTTCCCAACCACCCAACTTAAATTACCTGCCAAACATCACAAGTGCCTGCCACATCATTTTCTATTGCGTTATCCTGTTTCATTTCTTTGAAGCATGAATCATTCTTGGACTCCCTCTTGTTCGGTATCTGTCACTCCAGTGTAGAATGCTCTTCCTAAGAGCAGGGACCTTGCCTATCTTACTCACTGTTGCGTGTGCTATGCTAACACAATAGCTGGGGCGCAGCATGCACTGAATAAATATCCAGTGTGAAACAGCCTAGTGGTGCTTGTGCACAAATGCCGAGTGATCTAGCCCGTCTAGGCAGTGCAAACTGAAGAGAGTTGAATGGCTTCATTCCCACATGGGTCGCTAACGTTTCTTCTCCCTTGACCTGTGTTGGCTGTTACATTTTACATCTACTGTAGATTGTAGGGAAAGAAAAACATCTTTTCCCTCTACCCATCTTGGGTTCCTGGGCTGTGGCCCTGTAAATCAGTCTGATAAAAAGCAGATTAATAAGTAAAAAGAAGCAGAAGTGTATTACAATAACATGTGCATGGTGCTTACACCGGAGCACCAGGGTTGAATGACTCCTAGGGGTGCTTAGAACTTAGTTTTATTCAGTATCTTAGCAAAGAACAACAAATTTTTAGAGAAATAACAAGACAAAGGAAAAGGACTTTGTGTTTCTAGAGGACGCAAATCATGGCAGGATGAATGTATGAGGAAAGTGCTGGTTAATAAGGTTTACGTAGAGTCCTCTGGTGTCCTTTCTGGTCTGCTAAGTGTCTAGAGTTGTCTCTGGTATTAACTTCTGTCCTTCCTGGCAGAGAGACCAGTGGAGGCAGCTTTAAAAATTCATGTCTTGCTTTTAGGCAAACAGGAGGAGGGCAGAGAGCTTTTCTTGTGTCTGCTTCTGCTTGATTGCCGTCAGCTCAAAATAATCCGTATGCCAAAGTGGCATATTTTAGGGTGGCATATTCGCTAACCTTCCGAAGTTTGGCGAGCTAAGTGGAAATACATTATTCTGAGATAATCTAAGAATACAGTCACAGAAATCTAATCTGTCCAAATGAAATGGAGAAGGATGTCTTTGCTTACAAATTCAGAGCCTAAGTGTCCCCTTGAAACTGAGCATGTCATGTGGCAGTACCTGGGGCCTGGACCACACCTGTGTTTCCAGAGTGCAGTCAGAGAGGAGAGGTTAATCTGTTTACCTCGACTTCCCTCTGCCCACATCCTGTCTTGCTGTCTGATGGGCTTCCTCACACTGTTCATCTCTGTTCCTTTTGTTGCTTTCCTGTTATTGTTTTGCTAATTTCTCCTCCTACTCATGCTTTGGCCTCCTCTTAAGATAGCTGTGGAGGGTGTCACACTGCATCCACTGAATGCAAAGCTTCAGCTCTATTTTTATAGTGTAAAGCAAATGATCGCTTTTTAACTTGTCATTTTCAAAGTGATTGATTTTTGTCTGAATTAAACTGTATTTATTTCAAACTCTCTGCTTCTGTGCGCATGTGTGTGTGTGTGTTCACTGAAAATCAGAGTCAGTTTTTACTCTCTCCATAGCACGATACCCTTAACAATTCATTGCCAACACAGGAAGATTACAACTGGGGTCAATCCCCCCTTCAAACATGCTCATAAGCACATACTTAGGACAACAATTTTAGCTGAAAATAATATAAATGGGAGTAAAAAATGTTTCAACGTGCTTGAAACATTGAGAAAGGAAAAGTTAGTCATTAAAGACTGTTATAAATATTTGCTTGGTCAAAAAATGATTTAAAGTTATTAGATTTTGTCCACATTTATTAACCTGCATTATACAAAATACTCCTAAGTGATATAAGAAACTACCAAATATATTCATCCCAAGTCACTCTAGTTTTAAAAATTTATATAGTTTGCATTAATTCGGGCCTAAAGTGTCCCCACGAACATTTTTCAATGACTTTTACTATAATTACAACATGAGAAGTTCCAATCAGTACATCCGATCCTGTTAGACTCTGAAGGTTTCTATTTGCAAAAGAGTGTGGCTAAAGAAAAGTCTCATTAAAGTAACTATGATCTCCTCCAGCAGAACCTCTTCTTCCACGGGGCCTTGCTTTGGCACACGCTCATCACATAGCTTTTAATTCAACTTTTTCCATGATGATGTGATCTCAGTTCTATGTGCCTTGAAGATCCGAATTCTTGCCCCAAAATCCTGGTGGTCATCTCACTAGCACGTTTCCTCACGTCGTGCTCCTGTGTTAGCCACACTGACACTCGCAGCCTCCTGGGGCCTGTGAGATCTGGAGTTGCCATCATGTCTGGAGCTCTCTTGTCCAAGATGACAGATGTCTACTATCTGAGCAATGCTTTCAATGCTTCAGGAATTTACATGTTTATACAGAAACCTCTGTGTACACCACCACTGTGGTCAGGAAGACATGAATCACATGACAGTGCATATCCCCAGGCCAATGAAACAACTGTGTCACCAACCCGCGTTTCTAAACATCTTCAAGTTTTGTTTTCTCAATCAAACGATGCAATTGATATTCCTAAATATTTATGCTGAATATTTATAAATGCTTTTTATGACCTGAACCTCCTTAGGCCACTGTAAAATGCCCCAATACAAATCGCTTTGCCCATAATATTTCCACTTCTGTACTAAATTTTATTTTTCTAAAATCATACCAAGCATTTTTTTCCCCCTTACCACCAGACACTTTTTCTCCAACTTTATCTGCTTTTGCAAGTCGGTATCACAGACTCTGCTTTTTGCTGAGCTGGCCCTAGGTTTGCACTGATTTGTGTATTCCCTTCAGGGTTTCCTGGGAATTTATTCTTTGCCTTTGGACACCTATTACCTCGTTTTTCCCGATCATCATGAATAATGCTCCTGTCTACCTATGATCCTTCTTCAGGGGCCTGAATTCAGGGGAAATTGGTATAAGTTAATCCCTTCCATTAATTTCTTAGAATTTCTCCACCTCCTCCTTTCTTTCTTCCTAAGAATTCAGACTAAAATATTTTTAAATTTCTTCTAGCAAAATATCTAAATAGTATTTATTTAGCATTAACCATGATTCAAGTACTGCAATCAATTCTTTGGTATAAAACTATTCCCCATTTTTCAGACAAAGAAACCGAGACTTAGAAATTGAATAATATTTCAAAGTTCATATAGGTATTAAGTGTTGGAAAAATGTATAAACCTACGTATGTCTGATTTTACAACTCAGCTCTAAACACTTATTATATGGCTTCATAACCCTGGAATCTATAATATTCTAAAAATATGACATATAGTTCTTTCCTAGGAAAATCTATTATTTTTTCCTCATAAAATCAATCCATAGTAATTTATGCAAAACATGAGTAAAATGAAAAATAACAGGAAAATTTATATCCAAAAAGGTACTTTTATAGTCACAGTACTTTTATACATTTACATAATTAAACGTTTAGTTGAATATTTTGTGTATATCCCACTAGGTATTTTATATTATATATACATATCTTCTCTTGTTCTTTCTGCCTTTTTTTTATTTAAGGAGGAGCTAGGCTTACAGTGTCTTCAAAAATTTTAAAAACAGTAAGATAAGTATAGTAAAATATAACTTAAACTCTAAACAGAAAAAAATGCAATATAATTCATTGATTAAAGGGTTAAAATTGCAATACCTCTCCCACATTAATGATTCTTCTCCTTCCTTTCCTAGTTCTCTCCAGGGAGAGAGCTGGCATGGGGAGGGTGACAGAGGGCGCAGGGAGCACAGCCAGGCCGGCTGCACTGAGACCATGACCCATCGAGGGTCAGGAGGAAAGGGACACAGATGTGAGTCCCCTGAACCAACCAGTGTTCCCTTCTCCATTACGGTGGGTCCCTGAGGTGGGTGCTCCATCCTTGCACGAACCTGAAAGGGTAAAAGGCAGCAAGCCCTGTTTCTGGAATGCTGCTGGGACACTGGTTGTCAGGGTCAGGTGTGCCTTCTTCAGGACAAAGGTGGCACCAGGCACTGGGTCAACCTATACCCTCAATTGCATGCACATCACCACTATTCCCCAGGGATCCAGAAACTCCATTCTTAAGTTGTTTACACATCACATTGAAACCTACTTGTTAAATGAAATAATGAATAAATAAATGTTATTACTTGAGAATCAATTATCTAACTTTAAGACTACTTATAGCATGTATATTTTATTTTCAGCCTGACCATGGAAAATGCATGTTTCATAAATGATTTATGGGAAAATAATAATGGTTAAATGAAATTATCAGATGTTTGAAGATTCCGTTTTTTCTACACGATAAATAATGGCTTCATTTTTATTTTGTCTTCATGAAGTACAATTACTGGCTTTTATTGTAGTACCTTGACAACCACTGAGCCCACTTAGCACAAGCTGTCACCCTGCAACACCCCAGTGCTGAGGCTGCAAACTCCCTGGTGTGTTTCACTGACAGCCCACAGGTTCTAACCCAGTCAGTACAACTGAAACACTTGCAGAATACCTAGGGAAGTTGTTTGTGCCCTTGTTGACAAGATAGATTACCTATGCTGAGTTTAAAATATTTAATCATCCGTGATTAAATGCAACTCCCCTCTTTGGGATTTGCATATTTATATCTTTTCAAAATTAAAAGAATATGTATGTGTATATATAGCAACATCACAGAGAAGAATACTAATACAAGAAGGAAAGCTAGTGGAGTACATATGAGTTATATATTTAACAGTAAATATTGAGTCCTCTGTTTAGAAAACTTAATATACAAATTATTCTCTATTAAAAATGACACCTCTTTGCCAGGCGTGGTGGCTCTTGTAAAGTTTGGAATAAAAAGGAAGAGGCCAAATGTGCTAAACAAACATAGCGTTTATTTGTAGAGAGCTCCGGGGTGAGGTTCAAGGATCCCGGGGAAAGGGGCCCAAGAAGTCGGTCGCTCCGACTGGGGAGGAGGGTTATATAGGGGCCATCTTGATGCGGAGCAGATTCAGAGTGACAGCTGGGCTGGATCTTCGGATCTTCGCATCTTCGCTGCAAAACAGGAAGCGGCCCCAGCAACCACGTGGCCGAGTTCAGGATGT
>CAUYRT010054461.1:0-38611 GCA_963574885.1 Lepilemur ruficaudatus | reverse complement strand
TAATACAAGAGGTTCTAATTTACTGTCATTTCTTAAAATTGAGTAATATTCCATTGTGAACAAATACCAGATTTTAACAATCCACTCATGCATTGACGGGCACTTGGGTTGTTTCCATGACCTAGCAATAGTGAATTGTGCAATATTTTTGATTAAAACTTCCCTAGAAGACCCAAGATTCTACAAAAAGAACGATTTTAGTTTCACCAAAATCCTAAATTGGTCATTGTTTGTTAGAATACTAATAAAAGCAAAACCACGGAAGTACAGATTTCTCTGTATTTAGTTGGGTGATTGTTGTTGGTTTGGGGTTGTTTTTACTACAAAAGGTTGGAGAAATACCCCTTAACACAGCCAAAGTGGACATTTGATGATATATGAAACAGGAAACCACCATAGAGGAAGCAATGGTCAGTAACAAGAGACAATCTTCATGGGATTAACTCAAACCGGAACTTATTATTTTCCCTCCTAAAACAAAGTGTATTCATTTCCTTGAGCTATTGTAACAAACTATGAAAAAAATGGTGACTTAGAACAACAAAAATGTATTCTCTCACAGTTTTAGAGGCCAGAAATTCAAAATCAACATGCCAGCAGGGCTGGTTCCCTCTAGAGGATCTGAGGGAAATCTGTTCCATGCCTCTCTCCCGTGTTTGTTTGGTGGCTGCCGGCAACCCTTGTCATTCTTTGTGTTGGGGCTGCATAACTATAATCTCTGACTCTGTCTTCACATGTCTTTCTATGTCTCTTTATCTCAAATTTCCTTCTCCTTTCTCTTAAAAGGATGCCAGTCACTGGATTTAGGGTCACTCTCAATCCAGAATGATTTCATCTCTAGACCTTTAACTAATTACATCTGTAAAGACCTTATTTTTGAATAAAGCACTGGTACCAGGGGTTAGGACTAGGACACTTCTTTTTGAGGGACACAATTCAACCTACTACATCAAAGATTCCTCAAATCCCACACTTTCTAGCTACAGAAACTTTTACTAAAGGATGATCCAACGCAACACAAAGCATAAAGCATGTTTAACTTGAAAACAGTATTAGTAGATAATTCTATTTTTTTAAAAACTGCACTTCATTATTACTGGCATTTGAAGATCTGCATGAAAAACAAAGGGAGTATATGTAGCTACATAATAAAAATAGAATTGGTGCAGTCTGTGTGGCTGAGACAGAAAGTTAAACAATTTTATGTACTTAACTTTGAAAAATTACAGACGTAAACTGGGAATTCCTGGCAATCAACTCAGAAATGAGATGTGCCCAGGCTGGCATTGAAGGGTGTGGGCCACTGAAGAATGTAAAAACAGAATGAATACAGATGTCCCCATAGCCACCACTGCCTGAGGGTGTTCCCCATTCTCTAATGAAATAAGCTATTACTCTACCCACAGTAGAGCTATGACTAAATCGTTTAAGATATATTGTCTATATTTATGCTTAAATTAATTCTTTGTGAGTTTCAAATAACTTATATTAATAGTTCATCTAGCGGTATTCAGCCAATTCTAAACTAATGCTTTTATCTTTACATAGTCCTAAGATAATTGAAGGAAAAAACCCTTAATGTAGTACAAAAGAAAAAATGGTATCTGAACTGGGTAGACCAACTAATACTTGCAGTCATATTTTTCAGAAAAGGGAGGCTTCATGATGCCAAATAGCCACCAGCCCAGCCAAAGCCGATATCTAAAGGGGACTAGTAGAGTAAGTAAGCCATTTATTTTATTTTTCTCCACTTCCTTTTTTAACTGATAAAATTTTGTTTTACTTACACCAATTGATAGCACATAACCACATCCTTTGTTCCTGTAGTCATTACATCAAAGAAAGAGATGACAGTTCTGAGGTATCAAAACTCTTTCAGTGGCTGCTGTACAGTTCTGTAACATGAGGAGAGAAGTCTCCAATTCCTTCTATATAATGAATGCTGGACATTCTTCCACAGCCTGTTTACAACTGCTGACTCCTGGGACTTAATAAGCAATATCTAACAGCAGAGACACTTTCAGAAGAAAGGCCCAGGAACTCTATTATATTTTCACAAAATGCTATTACAGACATAGGAGATATGGAGTTAGGAAAGAATTAAATGAAAATGTTATAGATGAAAAAAAAAGAGTCAAAAAAAGCAGAACCCTGGGAAGAGCAAGAGATAAAGTAGCCAGAGGCACTTGGCCTTTTCTGAACAATTTTAGCACAAAAACGTTTGGCAATCAGTAGAAGCGGTTACTTAAGCATTCTGCTTTAGCTCGTGAAGTACAGGTTTAACCTTACCAATACATATTGGACTTGAATAGTTTCCAAGATCTTAAATTTCTGCATACCTCTATTATAGGTTTATATCAGTCCATCATTTTCCCTTCAAATCATTCATTCACTTATTCATTTGGAAATATCTATTGAGACCCTCCTATATACCAGCCTACCATTCTAAGTGTTATCTATATAGCAGGGCACAAATTTCACACACAAAAATCTCTCTCCTCATAGCTCTTGAGTTCAAGGAGAAAAACAAACAATAAACACAATAAATAAATAAATTACTGTATGTTAGAAAGTAATCAGTGCTTGGAAATAAAGTAGGGCAAAGTAAAGGGGAGCAAGTGAAAGGAGGTAGGCTTCAATATGTGCAATTTGAAATAGGACTGCCTTGACTGTCTATTATGAATGACCTCTAAGTTACATTAAGTGAAAAAAAGCAAGATGTAGAAGGATGTGCCTACTAGGCTGCCAACTTGTAATTTTTAAGAATACATATGCTTCGATATGCATAGCCTGTCTATTAAAGGAGCCCATAAATCATCAACATGGAACTAAATCGATGATTGGGGAAAAACGCTTTTCAACGTACCTCTTTCATAATTCTTTAAATATTTTAGTTAATTCTTTAAAATGAAGTTTTACATAACTGGAAACAACCTATAGTAAAATCAATTCTTTGGCAAATAACCTCTGAATATAAAGTAAATCACCTATGTTTGATACTACAGAATCATCTATATTTAATACTACCAGCATGATAGCAAAAATTTTATAGCTATCCTTAATGCAATCTCAGGAAAGAAAATAACTCTTAGCAAATAATTGATCTTTACAACCAAAAATATGCAGGAAAAATTTCCTAATACTGTCACTATTCTTAACTTTTGCTTTTTCTCTGATAATCTGTTTTATACTATATTCACTACTAATTCCATTCAAAAGCAAACAGGACTACATTCACTCTGGTTTTTTTAATTTATTTTTATCTCCTCTTTAGCATGTGAAAATCCAACTAACCTTCCCTTACTGGCACTATGCACAGATTGGCTGGACTGAAATTGCCTTTACTAATAATACTTCCAGTACTAACAGTAACTACCACTCAACTGTTGACTCATAGCTCTGCCAGCAGCTTGATGTATCACCATGCATACCAGGAGGCTGGAGTGACATCTCCAGTTTTTGAATTATCGAAAGAACATCTCTGTTAATAACAGCTGCATTTATCAAAAAATAGTTCAAATGTTTCCCCACCTCTTGAAACTATTAAGATTTTGAATATCTTATTCTTTGATATCATAATTAAGTGACCTCCTCTGAGGTCAGCAGGTGTGGCTTGGAACACCTCCAGATTTCTTTTAGTGATGGTCAGTCCATAGCCTTGCCAGTACCCCAGGAGCTCCAAAATTAACATAAATTTTGTGACCCAGGAAGTCAGAAACCTAGATGAAGAGGACAGGGATTCTTGCCCATTTTCAATTTCCCAGAGTAGCTATCTTCAGCTGTCTTTCACCTCTAGACTTTGTCAGTGACTTTTTGAAATATTATTCACTTATCTCACATACTTAACTCTTCCACTTTTACCTTCTCTTGAACTTACAGTCAGGTTCCTTAGGGTATGTCTTATTTTAAAATTCTTTACTGTCATTCCTGACATCATCCCTAGCCCAGACTCCAATATTGTCAGTGTCTAACATATTTTCCCATCAGTACTTTTTTTGGGTACAGGTGGGTGGCAAAATGTTTGGTTTTGCTTCCTGGTCTGTGTTGACAGGAATCCTAGAAATTGGCTAAAACCAGGTCATTGGCCTGGTTTATTATACCCTGCGCTGTTTCACAGAACAGAGGAATGGGGGAAAGGGGTTCTATCTGCCCACCCCTAGTAGAGTAGGAGAGATGTAGAAGAAGTCTGCTGAGGCAAGAAATTAAATTTCCAAATGTACTGGGAAGCAGCTGAGAAGCTCCAGCCATAGAAATTGGTTATTTATCCAAGTCCCAAATCTACTACAAGAAAACTCAGAAAGTTTTTGCGTGTGTGAACAACAAATGCCATCCTCATTCTGATTGCATGTTGTGATGAAGCCACCTTAGCAGGCATTACCATCACAGAGGCATGGCTGGGCAAGTGCCCCTCTCATCCTACATAGCCCATTCTATTAGTCAGGACTATACAAACAACAGACACACACTTAGCGACTCATGTAACTAAAAAACCCAGGTATAAAGTCCTCTTCAGATCTGGAGCTCTAACAATGTCAAAACTCTATCTCTTCCCATCTGTTTTCCTTTCCCCTGAAGCAGTTTCTTCCTCAGGCTCATTTTCTCCTCAAGGTGACCCAGGTTTACATTCTAGCAGTTCAACTACCCTCTGTGAAGAGTGTGTTGCTTTCCAGGTTCTTCCAGGAAGGATCTCTATTGGCCCAGCTCAGGTCACATGCCATCACTGAACCAATCATGGGGGCAGGCTCTGTGCTTTGATTGGGCAGGCCTAACTCAGGTGCCTGCTCCTGGGACCCCAGTAGTGCTGTCAATTCAATCTGAACACAAGGATGGAGATTGTGCAAGAGTGTTTACTAAAGATCTAATTATTAGAAAGGGAAATGGATACTGCAGGGCCAGAACTAAAGGAGGACAGTGAGGCAACAGAAGGACAAAAATTTAAGATGTCATCCATTTTCAGGTTCATGCAGAGTGAGTTTTGAAAGTGAGCACCTCCTCAAATTTTGTGCCCTAGCTTCTTCGCTCACCTCACCCTAGTCCTGGTGTTGGATGCTAGGTAAGCAAAAGACAAAATACGCATTACAACCATACTCAAAAGTATCTCCCAGAGTGCCTGAAATCCCCACCATTAGAAGTTCATTCCTTTGGGTTAAGCAGAGACATCTCTTCCTTTTTTTTTTTTTTTTTTTAAAGAATAGCTAGGGGGTAAATCTTTAAGTCAGTAAGAGTTTGTCATACTCATGCTAGTTAGAGACTATCAAGTCAGTCATCTCTAGGTTCAGTACCTGTTGAAAGCTCCACCTCACCACATAAGAAGGTGTGGTTCACTATAAGGAGAGGCCTTGGGGAAGAGGGAGAAATGACCAAGACCTTAGACAGTACAGAGGGGAGTCACATAAAAGGAGAAAAATGACATGAAAAAGGATATACGAAATGTTAAAGGCAACTTTAATTGCCTAACAATATTTAATGAATACTGGCTCTAGGTCTACTTCATCAATTTGCCTAAATTCTACCATTTGGGAACGTTGAGGTAGCGGGCTGGTGAAAGGGGAAGCAGCAGGAAAGGCTCAAGAGCACCGTAACTGTGGAAATCTCTTAACAGGAACTCTAGTGGTACACAACATCTGGAAAGGTTTTTCTGGAGTTCTGATAAGGCTACAGGAAGAAGGATGAATCCTGCCAACAGAAAATTTTGGGGTATTTAGGTTGTTGGCATCTTTTGGAAGTTTAATTTTCCCCTACAGTGAGAAGAGTTATGAATTGTGTGTCCCTCCTAGGCCCAAGGGGAAAATCAATCTTTAAACCACAAGATAAATAAGCCAAGTGGCTCTTAAGTTTAGTACTAATAAAGGCAATTGTTTCCATCCTTCATATCCCAGTAATTTAATCTTCCTTTTCTAGGTCTCTGGTTGCCTTTGGCAAAAAAAAAGAACTTACATAACTGAAATATATCCGCCTCTTATAAAAGCTGGGTTTCAAAAATTTTCATCTACCTAATAATTATAAGTCTATAAAGTAATGATTCTGTGGTTACTTGGAGGATGCCTTTTGGAATATAGTTGTCCGTTATGTCAACTCATAATGGATCTAAATACCACCCAAAAACCAGAGTGACCTGATCCACAGGCCCCAGCTGTCTGCTTCTAGATGGCACACATGGACGTAGCTACTCCCTTAACCAGACGCCAGTAAACCCAGGAATTTCATAACTCACTCCCCTGTTTATCGAGCAGCCTTTTGCATATCAAATAGCTTCCGCAG
This sequence comes from Lepilemur ruficaudatus, assembly GCA_963574885.1. Taxonomy (NCBI): domain Eukaryota; kingdom Metazoa; phylum Chordata; class Mammalia; order Primates; family Lepilemuridae; genus Lepilemur; species Lepilemur ruficaudatus. The sequence continues at coordinate 32,350 of CAUYRT010054461.1, read as the reverse complement.
GATGTGCCTACAGGGAGAAAATGTGATGGCCAGAATATCTGGTGTCCTTAGTAACTGTTTTCACAGTAACTATTTGCTTTATATTCCCTTGACAACTAACAAATCAGCATTCTAGATGTATTAGGTTCAGTGTGCTAAGAATCAAATTCCTGTGCCCCTAAAGCTTAAAGCCACAGGAAAGTCACCAAAATGTGTTGACCAAACCATTAGGACCTCTTAGGCACACACCAGCAGGATTTTTTCCCTAGGTACACACCCTTCTCTTACCTATCAGTCTTCAATGTGGGAAAATAAATGGAGCTGAAAAGTTCCTATTGCCTAGTGACATCATAGCTATTGTAACATCATGGCTAAAACATCACGTACATGTTTGTGGTGATGCTGGTATAATTAATTAAACCTATTGCACTGCCAATCATGTAAAAGTATAGCATGTACAGTTATGTGTAGTACATACTGCTTGAAAATGATAATGACTATGTTACTGGTTTATGTACTTATTGTATGTGTAGTTTTTTCTTCATTAGAGTATATTCATTTCACTTACATAAAAAAAAAATTAAATGTAAAATAGCTTCAAGCAGGACCTTTAGGAGATAGTCCAGAAGTCATTGTTATCATAGGAAGATGACAGCTTCATACATGTTTTGTGCCCCTAAAGACCATCCAGTGGGATAAGATGTGGAGGTGGAAGACAGTGATATTAATGATCCTGATTCTGTGTAGACCTAGGCTAATGTGTCTGTTTGTGCCTTAGTTTTTAACAAAAGAATTTTTTTTAATAAAAAATTTTAAAAATAGAAAAAAATCCTAGAGAATAAGAACAAAAATATTTTTGTCCAGCTATACAATATGCATTTTAAGCTATGTTATTACAAAAGTCAAAAGTCATAACATGTAACCAAAATGTCTGTACCCCCATAATTTCCTGAAATAAAAAAAAAGTTTTAAATTTTTTTTAAGTTTATAAAGTAAAAAATTACAGCAAGCTAAGGTTAATTTATTATTGAAAAAAATGTTTTATAAATTTAGTGTAGTCTAAGTGTAGAGTGTTTATAAAGGCTACAGTAGTGTCCAGTAATGTCCTAGGCCTTCACATTCACTGACTCACCCAGGGCAACTTCCAGTCCTGCAAGCTCTGTTCATGGTCAGTGCCCTATTCTGGTGTACAATATCTTTTATACAGTATGCTTTTCTACATTTAGATATGTTTAGATATACACTGTGTCCAATTGCCTTTAGTATTCAGTACAGTAATACGTAATAAAGGTTTGAAACCTAGAAGCAATAAACTATACAAAATCACCTAAGGGCACATTTCTCACAACATATCCCCATTGTTAAGCGATGCATGACTATGTGCAAAGCACTGTTCTAGGTGTGGTGGTGAATTCCAGATTGAAAAGGATAAAGTGTTAAATCTCTGAGCTTGCAGTCCAATGTAATACGATATATTGCATTATATATAATAATTCTTTTAAGAGGCAAGTTGTGCCAATTGTTGTGTTAGAAGTATGAACTATACTGTATAGAGAAAGAAAAGATTAATTGCAACTAGTGACTCAGAGAAGACTTCTTGAATGACATGGGGTCCGAACAGACTCCACAAGATGCTATGAAGAGAGTTGCAATCCAGGCAAAGGGCAGGTTGTCCAAAAGTGCTGGGAACAGGCCTCACATGTGACTGGGCATCTAGACCTTGGCAAGTGTATGCCATGGAAGTTAAGACCTATGGCTGAGTGGGAGCCCACTGGGAAGACCCTGGGTTTTAGGCTGCAGGGTTTGGGAGCACAGGGGTGTTTTTCCCCCTTACGTTATCATGATTATTTAAATCATAAACCACCATGGCTGTGGCTTAAGACATACCAATTCAATCACATATATGATAAGGTATTCTCATCTCTCCTTCATTTGCTTTGTTTCTTTAATTTACCTAAATTTAAGACCTGAAAACTCAAGATCAGCCAAGCTGTGAGCCCCATAAGAACCCAGGGCTTCCAGGCAGAGGAGAAAGATGTACCCTTTTGCTCTGAACTGAGACAAGACGGCAAGAGAAACGCCAAGAAGCCTAGCCCAAGAGGTATTTTCTCACCTACTCAAAGAGAGCCCTCCAGCTTCTTCAGAAAAAGGGATTCCTCGGCCTCTCTAAGTCTCAATCAGCCTGGGATGCACAGATCCCAAGGGCTAGGGGGAAAACCCTTAAAACTCCCGCTGGCCCGGAGTCAGCGGCACCACCTGCAGCAACAGCAGCACAGGAAGTTCTGGTCCTTCCAGCTGCTGGGATTTCCAGCTTGAACGCTTCCTGAAAACGCTTTCTTTACCGCTTCTCTTGCGAAACCTAGCGGGCCCTCCCCTCCGCTCTCTGGCTTCTTATACCCAGAGAGCAGCCAGGCTCAGCACTGAGCTGGAGGCAGAAGCTCTGCTCCGCCCTCCCGCCGCGCGCACCGGCTGCGGCTGCTGGATCCCCAACTCCTTCGGAAGCGCCTCTCCCGCAGGTGGGTCATGTTGCTGGCCACTGCCAGTACTTTTCGCCACGGCCTGCGTCTCTTAACTGCCTCAGCCCACCTCGAGCCCCTGCGTCTAGGACCCCACTCCCCAGCCTGCTCGCACTAAGGAACAGGTGCCCGCAAACTCCCCTACCCCGCCCTGGCATCTCTTCCCAGGCAAGTTGGCCAGGCTTGCCCCGCGGTTCAGCAAGCTTCTAGCTTCCTGGAGTGTTACCGCTCATCCTTTTCGCGGGATGCAGAGAAGCAGAAAAGCTGAGGGGATCGGATTCCTCTCTGTATCTTACTTATGGGTTGGAGCAATCTTGTGGCACTCATCAGAAAGGAGCCTGGAAGAATGTGGCTTTAGCAACCTCCAGTCTCAGATAAGAGGCTGCTTCACAACTAAGAGCTGAAAATTTGCCCTAATATCTGCAGCCACTCTCATTCTTGATCTTGACGTAAATTTCCTTATGCAGTTTAGAGATTGCTTTTCCAGAGAAATATTGTTTAGAATATAACCTATTGTGAAAAGTAAATAAAGCCTTGATTCCCTATTTGTCCAGAGACAGGTTGTTTTTTTCCCTGGATGGTAATTTGAGAACTTTCTTTAAAAGACGACTGGTAGGTGTAGTGAAAAGTGAGTTGGATGGAGAATGGGGTAGGGGATGGAGAATTTTATTCCTAGTTCTAACTAGAAGTTTAACATCTCAGCCTCAGTTTCCACAGATGGAAAATAAAGGGCTGTTGGACCAGATGATCCACAAAGCCCAACTCTAACAAGCTGAAAAGCCATGCCTAAAGATGCCTGCAGATTTGAAATATATTGAAAATCTCCCTATACTACAACTGAGTAATTACTTTTTCATAACAATACAGGTTTCATTTTTATAAGGAAACTACCCAGCTGTGGAGGGAGTCTCTTCCCACAGCAGCATCTTAAAGTTCTACCACATTTATCATTCAGAGAATACTCATGGCTTTCAAAACCATTCCTCAGCCTTGCTATGTGAGAATGTCCTATTCCCTATAAATGGCAGTCATATAAATGTCACTCACATGAAAGAACATTTTTTTTCTCATATAGTAGGTATAATTTTATAAAATGGCACATTTATTTGAAGCAGTAACTTTTTTGAGATATGGCCTTTTGCAAGGCCTGAGTTTTTCAGAATGCTGTGATTTAGCACGGTATGAGATTTTCCCTGCATGTATTCTACCTGCATGGCAAACACTGCCAACCCAGAAAACAGTATGAAACACTCTATTTATCAAGTTTTAAGGTTGTAAAGTAAATGGTACATGTGTACAGAGAAATTGGGTCATAGCACTTTCTCCATTTGACAACATTTATGGTTCTGCTGAAGTTCACATAGCAACTTGAAATTCAGAAACCAGATATACAAGGCCTGACCCCTAACTCAAGAATAATTTCCAGACTTCTGCTTTGCTTAACCTTGCTAACTGTTATTTCGAAGGAATGAAATATTTTTATAAGCATGTTAATAAATTTAAAACCCTAGGCCTTTCACTGTGTTGTGAACAATTTTAAGAAAAATAGGTTCACTTATTATGGAATTTTAAATGTGAGGAAACCCTGAGTGGTCACTCTGCATTACCCTGTCTCTTGAAGGATTGTCCCTACATCACACTGATATTATTAATACCACTATTAAAAGGATATAAATTCTCTTTTTAAAGTCTGGGTAGCTGATTCTGCAGTCACTCTCAGAAACACATCCCAGTGTTTTATAATCCTAATCATCTAATTCTCTTCATAATTAATTTAGATGTTTTTATCAAATGCTTTTCAAAAATAATTTTCTTTGAAAATCTTAAGGGTGTTAAGCTGCCAGCAAAACACATACACACACCAACAACACAATAGCCCTTCAAAGCTTAAAGACTTGCTAGGGCACTTTGTGACTAGTTTTCTCTGGGTTGTCCCCTGAAGAGGAGGTCGTTTGTTAAGTGCCTACAGCTGTATCTATCCATAAGTCCTACTATAAAAATCTAGAAGAGGCTATGGATAATGAATTTTTCTGGGTGAGTTTTTTGTTTAAGTTTAGGCTAGATAATAATAGAAATAAGATTTACAAAGGCAAGGCCTCTGAAGTTACCTGTTTGACTCTGTTCTTTACACATCCAAAGAGAATTTTTTTTTTTAGTTAATTATGAAGACTTCCTAAGCGGTTCTACATGATGTGTTAAACCTACTCAAGATATTTCTAATTACTCTTAGGTCATTTCCAAAATGACTTAAATTAACATTTGTCCTTTTCTTAAGAAGAAATAAGTCCTAGATGGAATCAAACTAAATAATGAAAGAATACTTAAAACAATGCATGATAAAACATATTTGGCCTGTATACATAAATAATTTGTTTTTCTAAAGTCATTAATGAATAGAACACAATGAATCCTTGTGCTGTTTGAAGATCTTTCAGAGACATATCATGGTAAAAAGAATGTACTGTTCTACTAAAAAAAGTAATTAACTAGGCAGGACATTGACATCCTAAATTCTTTCCCACAGTGTTCTACAAGAGTTTATTCAGCCATGTGTAGAGAAGTCTTACTGGATTGTACTTCTGTGCAGAGAGTAATTTTGAAAAGTTAGGAACCATGATTCTAAAGAAAAAGAAGGCTAAGAGATAAATATTAATCTATAGCATACCTCTTAAAGGGTCACTAGTAGAACACAAACTAGATAGTCTCTTTGGCCTCAGCACCCAATATTAAAGGAAAAAGGTTTGCATTAAGAACAGAGCCAGGGCTCAGAGAGCTGATGACATCAGCACTACAGAGCACTGGAATAGGAGGACATAACTAATGGTTGATGCTGACAATGCATCTTTCATCTGCACCTGCTCATTTTACAGGGTATGAAAACACTTTTGATCCCAAGTTAAATGGTAGCTAAAACAATTTTGCATAGACTTTGGTAAACTGTCTTGTCCTGCTTCCCAGCAGATTGGTGTCCCTCCTGTGGGCTCCCATCCTCTCTGCACATTGCTCTGCTCTGGCCCTCACACGGTGCATCGTAGCACTTTGGTTACATGCTTCATCCTCCTCAAGACTCGAGCTCACAATTGAAGACAGGGACTGCCTAATTTCTCACTTTATCCCTCTTTTGTAATACAGTGCCTGACACAAAGAAGCTGTTCAATAAATCTGTGCTGGAAACATGAAATCTTACCAAGATATCGTTGATAACACTGATTTTTATTTTTGGAAGAAGTTGATCATATGGACATAGTAGACAATGAGTATGGATGCCAACTGCACTATTTTTTTTTTTTTGTTTGTTTGTTTGAGACAAAGTCTCACTCTGTTGCCCGGACTAGAGTGAGTGCCGTGGCATCAGCCTAGCTCACAGCAACCTCAAACTCCTGGGCTCAAGCAATCCTTCTGCCTCAGCCTCCCAAGAAGCTGGGACTACAGGCATGTGCCACCGTGCCCGGCCCCAACTGCACTATATTAATTAACAGGGTCAAAGTACATGGCAAACTCCAGACTTTAACTACCTGCCACCTGGGCAGAAGCAGGAGATTGCTTTGTACAGTACATATAAAGTAAATAGTTGAAATTATTATAAGTTTTTTAAAAGTAGAAGAAACTGCTTGGTATTTCTTCTCACTTTAATTTTAGTATCCCTATTATATTGCTATACTGGCTAGGTTTCATAATAAATTTGTAACTACAATACTTTGTATTCTAATTCATTTTAAAGAATAATTCATTTGAAAGAGTGATATAATGTGATTAAGGCATTTAACTGAGGTCACTGAGATTGTAATAGTGAATTTTTAAAGGTTACTTCACTTAAGTAAAACATTTTAGGCCTTCTTTAATACCTGAATGCATGGCATAAAATACAGAGCCTACTGAACAGTTCAAAAGAATGAAATTATGTCACATCATTCTTATACCAAAAAAAAAAAAATACAGTGTCTCTAGGTATTTCTTCTCTGATATAAAAGTACTAAAGTGATTACTTCATCCTATTCAATTCCCTGACATAGGTGGTTTGGGATTGAGGAGAAAGCAATTAGGTTCATTGCAGTCAATAATGAAAATGTGCCAGTTGCCTCTGGTTTTCCTAGACTGAGATCCTAACCTGTGCTTACCCTATTCTTGAGGCATGTCTGGAAAACTGGAAGATATGTGTTTGGGGACGGTGGTACTCAAAGAGGTCCCTGTATCTTTCTCCCTTAGGGAAGAGCATAAAGGTATCAGGTTTACACCCAAAACTGTATTGATACTATCCATGTGTGTGGCGGTAAGGGTGTGGAACCTTTGTTGGGGCAGGGAGCCACATGGATTGTTTTAATGAAGAACCCAGGAGCTTTCTGAGAAGGGAGGTCCCTAAGGAAAGTGATTTAGGCCTAAGGCACAGCCAAGATTAGAAACTGGAATCATCCTGTCAGCCCAATTATTTCTCCATTTTTGTGGTCACATTCCAGAATCTTGCAGAGAAAGGGATGAGAGGTAGGAAGAGAACCCAGGATATTCTAGTAGATGGCTCTCTAACAAAAAAACAAAAAAAAAAGTAGTGATTTATAACATTTGGTGATTTCCATGGTGTTAAAACTCCCACCATGGCTAATTTCAAGCTCTCAGCTGGCAAACGGGCTCCAGCCACACCACTGAAAAGATCTGAGATTAAAAACCCTAGGAATTTCAAAGAAGGAGCTGTTTCATTTAAAAATAGTTATCAACTAGTACTGCTCTCAAGCTTGTATGTCAAAGTATAACAAAAGGATATGGGATGGATTTAAAGAGTGCTTTTCCCCCTCGGGTAAGAAATGGAACAGCTTTGAAGCCAGATTATGCCCGGCTGCTCCATCACATGAGGCTCTGCAAACATCAGGGGCACTGGGGCCCCAGGGTGCATCAGATTAGAAGTGGAGGAAAATGGTTCCTAAAAGACGACAAGGAGGCTATATTCATAAGCATGTGTGGACCACCCCCAGGAGATACTTAAAAACAGTAAGGAGCTATCTTGGAACAGAATGAAGTTCCCCATCAGCAGGGTTTGCCCAGGTGGAGTCAAGATCCACAGCAAAACTTCTCTATGCCCAAACTGATTTGGCAGTTATCAATACATAGATAATTCCTAGTGGCCTTCATGTGAAGATAAATGACTACTCATAGGAAATCTTATTTGAACAAAGTTAATTCAAAATTGAAGTTATCAAATCACTCCCTAAACTTCTCTAACAATAATAGTCCTAGAAAAGCAAAACTCACTAATTAACACTAAATACTAAGAGGGTTGTTGCAGAACATCAAATTAAGCAAATGTTCACATAGTGTGCACAAGCCAAATGCCACCAAATCCATGAGACAGAGTTGTGTTTCTGATAGTGGTAATCCACTGGTCCTGACCTGATGCTTAATCTTTGGTGAACCACAGATTTGTAAGAAGTTGTTCAGGATTTAAAATGTAAACAGAAGTCAGGGTAAATTAACCCAGACATGACTGAATTTCTAACCTTGTTTTCATGAGCCCAGGGCTTTAATCAAATGAACTAACCAGCCTAGACAGCGGATAATGAACCTACATGATGAAATTCTTGGCCAGGCTATCATAAAACAATCTTAATTTATCTTGACAGATGCTGCTGAGATCTAAATGTAGCAACCTGTATTAAGATTTTTAATTGAACTAGAATTTTGAAGAACTTAATTAAAAATAATTTTTCTCAAGTATAATTTAAATAGATAATATAGATCTGTATTACCTCATTCTCCTCATAATTCATTTGGTGGTAGTAAAATGTTAGTAACAGAATCACTTTAGTTGCAGTACATGCCATAACTAGTTTGTAGCTAGTTATTAACAATTCATGTGAAAGTATGTACTTCCATAGAACATTAATGTAAAGGTTATTTTTTTTAGTTATACTCTTGTGACTTGCTCAAACTATACAAGTTCAGATTACTACTTTTTGTGTGTCATTCTATTGGCTATCACAAAAACTAATCAGTATACTTGGTTGTTATGAGATGCATAACATTTTCTCACAAAACAATTGAAATAATCAGTTTTCAGCAATAGTTTATTTATATAAAAAGCTTTGAAGGATATATCTCTGTTAATCTATACTATTAGTAACTTAGTTACTAGAACTTATTTTGAAAATCACAGATGATTTATCATGCTACAGAATTGTTCTAATTTTTACTTAAACTGATGTGATAGAGAATGGGAAACAATATGAATTTATAAGAAGTGTACACCTCTGAGCAATTAGATGTAGAGTCTGAAAGTTAATTTGAGCAAGTCCTTGACCCCTTTAACTCAAGTTCTTCTCCCCTCTCTGTAAAATTATATATATATTACATATGTAAGTTTTTTTACAAATACAAGTTTGATTTAATTATAATTAAAATTTATAATTGAACTACATTTTAATTTCATAAGGGTTTATCTTAGTTTTGATATTCAAATAAAAATAAATATTAATACACAAGCTCGACGTTTCTTTCTAGCCGACCCTGGAAAGAACATTGTCTAATTCTCACTCAGTTAAAAAGATCTACAAATATATAAAAGCATCTAGTAATCTTTCATGTCATATGACCCAGCTATAAAATTATTTTGAAATGTCAATACTTTCTTTACTAATGCAAATTAGGCCATTTTAAATTGAGTACAGATGGTTCCTGACTTATGTAAGTTGATGGTTTAACTTGGAATTTTTTGACTTTAGATGATACAAAAGCAATATGCATTCAGTAGAAACTATACTTCAAGTACCCATACAACTGTTCTGTTTTTCACTTTCAACACTGTATTCAATAAATTTCATGAGCTATTCAACACTTTATTATACAATAGGCTTTGTGTTAGATGATTTTTACCAATCATAGGCTAACATAAGTGTTCTGGGCATGTTTCAGGCTGGCTAGTCTAAGCTATGATGTTTAATAGGTCAGTATATTAAATGAATTTGCAACTTACGTATTTTCAGCTTACCACAGGTTTATCCGGACGCAACACCATCATAAGCTGAGGAGCATCTGTGTTTTTGTAAGGGTCGCTCTTTACTACCGCAGTTAGTTAAAACACATGCACTTGCCTTCCCCTCTGCCTGGAAAACACTCTCACCTGCAAACTCCTCATCCCGCAGGTCTCAGCTTGATTTAAGGTTGCCAGATAAAATGCATGATGCCCAGTGAAACTTGAATTTCATATTCAAAGTTTTTTAGCATAAGTGTGTCCCAAATATTGCAGGGCATTTGCTTACAAAACTTGCTTAGAAAATTATTCATTGTTTATATTAAATTCAAATTTAATTGGGCAGCATGTATTTTTATTTGCTATATCTGGCAACCCTCACTTAACTAGCACCTCCTTAGAGAGGCTGATGCTGGCTAGTTCTCGAAAACAGACTGCCCCTCTCTCCTCCCAGCATTTTCTATTTCATCACTCTGTTCTGTATTCTTCAGAGCACTTACTACCATCTGAAATCATCTTATTATTTATCTGTACACTGTCCAACTTTCTTATAATAAAGTGCAAACACTGTTTTTGAAGCACACAAATTCAGAGACACGACACTTGACACTTTTTAAGGAGTTAACACTTTCAAACTCCCTAAGATATCTGTATTCTTTACCTCTATCCTCAGCACATAGAAGAGTTTGTGGTACACAACAGGCAATAAATATTTGGTGAAGGAATGTGTTAATGTGTATATTAAAAGAAAGAGCTTGAAAATTATGAATATCACCAGGAAGAAATTAACCTTGCAAATAGAGCCACTTCTAACTACAAAACTAACTTCAAAAATACACATTTATATTTTCAAATAACTTATAGACATTGAATTTTCAAAAACAGAAAAATCCACTGATTATGAATACATTAATTTTTTATAAACTGGTCAGTGGTCTTTTTAAACCAAGATCTTCTAATTTTGCTACAATACATACCTGTCAGTAAAAGAATATATGTTTGATTGTGAATGTTTATTGTCCTAGAGAGCCTTGATCTTACTAAATATGGAAATATCTCAGTGAATGAATTGGACAGGTTCATATATTAGTGTAAGCTTTTTTTTTTTTAATATTCTTTGCTTTCCAGTTGTCCCTGGCATATATTAAAACAAATGCTCTGAATCACAAGACTGACACAGTTGCAGAACTCCCTCCTGCCCCTTTTGCCTTGTGATGAAAGGAAACATTTGATTGAGGGGCTTCAGCACATTACAAATATGTTGTCAAGTCATCAAGGGCTTTTGGACTGAAATTCAGAAGGAATAATAAAAGAGGGAGGACTAAAAAAAAATCTTCTGTTTACAGGCATTAAATTAAAATGTAAAATCCTGTCACTTATTATACAGTTTGAAGGTGTTATTTGTATTCCAACTCTCTGGAAGGTGCCAAGCCAAATCACTGGATTTGTGTGCTACAACACCACGGGGTATGTGTGTGTGCCCAGTGGGGATACTGTCTGAGGAATTCGTATACTTGCATGAACAATCATTTCAGAATTGAAAACTGAATCCTCAAATGGAGAAAGAGGCAAAATGACTTTAATAGTGGTTTCATCCAAATAATTAGTGAAATGGTGTCAGAGTTGCTATTAAGGAGTACTTAGTAGATTTGTGAGATTTGGTCAAACCATAATTTTGTGGCTTTTAGGGAACAACCCCTCAAAGTTTCCTTGAGAGAGTTAAAGAGTAAACCTTTCCTGCAGTCTGACACCAAGTCTTGAGTCTGGTATATCTTGACTCGCTCATGTGAGGTCTGTACACTCAAGCACACTCACTTTGCCTCTGGTTTTCATAAAGATAGGAATTCTAGTTTCTCAGCCAAAGATTACTTAAAGGAAAAAATTGCAAATAAGGATAAATGTTTCTGCAGCCTTAATATCCTCTTCTCCCTCTGTCTTTCCTTTAGCCCTCCATCTCTTCATTCCTCCACCCCCCCAAAAAAGATACCCTTACCTTTCTCCACTTCCAGTGGTTCTCAACCATGAGTGCTCTTTCAAATCCCTTAAGTTCGTTTTAGTTTGTTTTGTTAAATACAGATGCCTGAGCTCCACCTCAGATCACGTGATTCAGCATCTCAGGCGGTGGTTCCCTGGCATTTTAACAGCTCCCAGCTGATTCTAATGTGTGAACTGGAAGAAGAACCTGGTCTTCTTAAAGAAGAAGGCCGACAGGCCGTTAACTGAAAGCTAACATAAAAGCTAATAAAAGGTTCAAGGCAATGGTTCTCAATCTTGGCTTTGCCTTCGGATTGCCTGGAGGAGCTTTAAAAAAAATGCCCACGTGCTACCCTACACCAATTGATTCAGATTCTCGAAGAGTCTGGTCATCAGTTTTTTGTAAAAGTTCTCCACTTGATTTGAATGTGCACCAGGGTTGAGAACCAATCAATGGTTTCTAATGTAGCCTTTTGCAGAGGTATGTGCATTTTCATAAGCCTTAATGATTCTAAGAAGTTGCTTCAGTGATTGAAGAAAGACAGAAAAGAGTTCTAGGAAGACATCTATCTGTCTGTACAACTACCATGTCCTCTCTCCTTCCATACCTTTCCAAACGAAACTCCAGAGACAGGTCCTTCTTTGCCTAGTTATCTTATGATGGATCTCAGCATACTACATTTTACTAAAATTTGTATGTTGTAATGATAGTTTTGTCTTTATAGTTGTTTTTATAACGATTACCTCCAAGCCTTTTTCATATGAAACAGTGTTTTTGCATTTTTACTTTACATAAGTATGCAAAATTGGGTGAGTTAAGAAACAAGTAAGACTCTTAATGATGTATATAACTAAGGTTGAGTCTTTACATAAACGAATTCATCTTCATTTGTATTTTCTGTGGATTTTTTTAGAATAAAAGAAATAAGAGGGGCCGGGCGCGGTGGCTCACACCTGTAATCCTAGCACTCTGGGAGGCCAAGGCGGGCGGATAGCTCATTATCAGGAGTTCGAAACCAGCCTGAGCAAGAGCGAGACCCCATCTCTACTAAAAATAGAAATTAATTGGCCAAGTAAAAAAATACATATAAAAAAATTAGCCGGGCATGGTGGTGCATGCTTGTAGTCCCAGCTACTTAGAAGGCTGAGGCAGAAGGATTGCTTGATTGAGCCCAGGAGTGTGAGGTTGCTGTAAGCTAGGCTGACGCCATGGCACTCCAGCGTGGGCAAAACAGTGAGACTCTGTCTCAAAAAAAGAAAGAAAGAAAAAGAAATAAGAGGAATTTGTGGAGACTAATTTTTCCTTTCAGTCCTATCTGCACCAGAGAGAGAGGAAGAATTTCTTTCATTTTTTTCTACAAATGGTATTACATACATACATATTTATATATTGTCCTCTTCATTCTATAAAATCTTTGGGGGAAAGGAATGGCCCATTTTCCAAGTATAAGATTAGAAAGTGCCCACCTTTTAGAAGAGATATAGTTAGTTGCTGATCTTTGGTCTTCTTACTAAAAGAAATGGAGAACAAAGTCTATTCCAGGTCATAAGGGGGACAAAGGGCCATCTGGCCTCAGGCTGCCAATAAAAAAGGCCTTCAAAATTTGATTTTGACTTATTCTTTAAATGATGTCTGTGCATATAGTCCAACACATAACTTTAAACTTGTGTTCATTTATTAGATATAGGTGGAGTATCCCTTATCCAAAATGGTTGGAACCAGAAGTTTTTTGAATTTTTTATTTTCTTTGAGATTTTGGGATATTTGCATATATATAATTAGATGTCTTAGGGATGGGACCCAACTCTAAACATGAAATTCATTTATGTTTCGAATATACCTTATAGCAAGAAAGTAATTTTATATAATATTTTTAATAATTTTGTGCATGAAACAAAGTTTTGACTGCAACCATCACATGAGGTCAGGTATGGAATTCTCCACTTCTCATCATTCAAAAAGTTTCAGATTTTGGAGCATTTCTGATTTTTTATTTTGGATTAGAGATGTTCAACCTATATCTACACACTACTATTATGCTTTTGTATGAATTAGTATTTTAGCACAGCATATATTTATCTCCTAAAAATCAACTAATACACATTTTATTTTGGAATATGTTTAAATCATTGTTTTTCAAGTATAAGCATTTAAAATAGATGATTTTTGAATATATGACAAGATAATTCTAACATTTATATGGAAAGGAAAAGGAATTAGAATAGCTATATTAGTTTTTAAAAAGAATATAGTGGGAAGAATCACTCCAAACAATTTCAAGACATTGTAAAGCTATAGCCATCAACACTGTATAGTATTGGCAGACGGATAGACACATAAATCAGTAGAACAGAAATAGACCCACACCTATATGGACAAGTATTTTTGACAAAAGTACAAAAACAATTTAATAAAGTAAGGATAGTCTTTTCAACAAATGATAGGAGAAAACTTATATATTCACAGGCAAAAAAGTAAACCTTCACTTAAACCTTACACTTTGTACAAAAATTAGCTCAAAATGGATCATGGGCTTCCATGTAAAATGTAAAATTTAAAAGAAAATATTCAGGACCTAGGTCTTCATGAAGAGTTTTCAAATAAGTTATCAAAAGCGTAATCCATAAAAGAAAAAGATCAATAAATTGGACATTAGCAAATTTAAAAAACTTTTATTCTAGGAAAGACCCTATTAAGACATGAAAAAAAAAAAACAAGTGACAGACTGGGGAGAATATATTTGCAAATCACTTATCTGACAAAAGACTCATATCTAGAATATATAAAGAATTGCCAAAATTCAACAGTAAAAAAAAAAAACCCAAACAGTCCAATTATAAAATGATCCAAAGACATGAAAAGACTTCATCAAAGAGGACACATGGATGGCAAATAGGCACATAAAAAAATTGTTCAACATCATTAGCCATTAGGGAAATGCCAATTAAAATCACAATGAGATATTAGAATGGCTAAAATAAAAAAATAATGAGACATAAATTGCTGGCAGGAATGTCAAATGTCACAGCCACTCTGGAAAGCCGTATAACAGTTTCTTATAAAGCTAAACATACACTTAACCATACAACCCAGCAATTGCATTCCTGGGCCTTTATCCCAGAGAAATTAAAACTTACTTTTACACAAAAACCTGTACATGAATGTTCATAACAGGTTTATTTATAAGAGGCAAAATTAGAAACAACTACAGTTTCCTACATTAGATGAAGAGTTAAACAAAATTAGAAACAACTACAGTTTCCTACATTAGATGAAGAGTTAAACAAACTGTAGTGCATCTATGCCATGGGATACTACTCAGCAATAAAATGGAAAAATTATTGATACATATAACAACCTGGATGGCTCTCAAGGGCATTATGCTGAGTGGAAAAATATCCCAATCTCAAAAGGCTCATATACTGTATGATTTGATTCATTCTCAAAATGACAAAATTATATGGAGATACAGAACAGCTTAATGGTTTCCAGGGTTACGGTTGATAGTAGGGAGGGGATGAGGATGGCTCTACAGGTGCAGCACCAGGGAGAGCTTTGTGGGGATGGACCAGTCTGTATCCTAATTGAAGTGGTGAGTACATGAATATACACATGCAGGAAAATGACTAGAAATGTGCGTGCACATTATACCAGTATCACTGTCCTGGTTTGGATATTGTACAATAGTTTTATAAAACATAACCATTGGAGGAAACTGGGTGCAAGGTGCACTGGGACCCCCTTACCAACTTTATAACTTCTGTGAATCTATAATTATTTCAAATAAAAAGTTTGGTTGCTTTTTTTTTAAGTAAGCATTGATTTGTTAAGTATAAACATCTAAAATATATGATTTTTTAATTCTGTTTGAACTTTCCATGCTTTTAATATGCTGGAATCCTCACAAGCTGGAAGTAGCCTGGGCTCCTCAGACTTCTGACCTCTGGGAGGTGAGAGAAGTGAAACATGCAAGCCAGACTGCCCCTAACATCCTCATGGGAGGCCTAGCTGGAACATCCCAGAAGAATGCTGCCTCAGGTTCCCAAGGCCTGGGGTGGGATCAGCCAACAGAAAGAGATGATGACTCTTCTGACCCAAACCTGATCCCTCTTGTGTGCCCCACCCCAACACACAAACACACAGCTTCTCAGTGGCAGCTGCTACCATGGCCATCACAGTCATCTTTGCCAGTTTTGCATCTGCGTCACTGGTTGCTAATCCCTAATCTGTATAAACATCCTTGTGAGATCACTCTACCTAGCTTGGCTCTCATCTCCGGGAGATGCTTCCATAGGAGGCAAAAGCGGTCCTGGAGGTTTTCCAAACCCAGAGATATCCCTGTGGTGTTTCCTGTTACTTAACTGAGGTTCATGGAATGCCCACGAGGTTGAAGGAAGGAGAGGAAACCACTGTGTTATGTTTTAACTATTTTAACCCACCTTTCCCTAATTATCTCTTCTTCCTATTTACCACCATTTTTATTTTCATTATTCCTTCTAACCTACATAGAAGAGCAAAGTAGGACTAAAAACTTTTTTTAAGTCTTTGAACAAGAAACCTTACTACCTCCATGAATCCATGTTTACACATAGCTATTTTGAGTTACAAAATGTGTCTGAAATGGGTATAGTATCCTTCTTTACATAGTACTTACTCTAAAATGCTTACTCAATAAATACTTACTAAATTTGATCCCCCTTGTGGTTGAGAGTATGCATACATCCCATTTCTACGAACTTCTATTATTAGGATATTTTACCAAGAGTTCAGAATTAAATTCTTCCAAAGAATTATTAACTTTTTAATTGTTTGCATGTTAATTATTTCATCATCCCTACTATAGTAACCTTAGGTCCGATAATATTTTTCATTAAAAATAATTTAAAATATTGCATTCTTCTGGGTTATCTTGCAAGCAGAGCTTGTGACAAAGGCTTGTATGCAGATAATTTATTAAGGAAGTGATTTCAGGGAACTAGGAGTGAGGGGTGGGAGCATAACCTGGAACGTGGAAAAGGCAGTACAAGTTGGTCCCTGCTACAGATGATTGGTGCTCTATTCCACTGGGACTTTCTGAGGAGCCTTAATGTGTCATCTGTGTTCCAGAAGAAAGGGAAAGCATTGATGCATTGAGTCCTGCTCCCCATTGGTCTATGGTGGCCCCGCAGGCCGTACACATCTGAGCGCTAAACAGGCATAGGTCTCAGAAAAGCCCCCAGACAAGAATCATGAGATACAAGATGTGGGACCTCAAAGTGAGCCAGCCTCTGTTAGGTAGTGGAAGCTGAGCAGAGCTCAGTTCTTGCCCAGAGACTGAAAGTAGAACCAGGAAGATGTGAAATGGAGGCTAAATGGAGGCAAAATAGGGCTAAAAAATTATCAACTTTAGAATTTCAGTAAGTTGCATAGGGGTAACTAACTGTCCAATGAATAGCTATATGTCTTTCTATTAAGTCAACCAGTAATATTTTAATATCTCCTTACCATTTTTGCATCTTCAATTCTCTTAGTGATGTCTCTGAGGTTTTAAGAGTGAAAATAAATTTTAATAGTTGGGGTAGCAGCCTAAGTATGTTATATTGGATTAACAAACTGCATTTTAAGAAGAAAATATTAAAGTAAAATGTGAAAGAATTATATAAGAAAAATTCACACTTTTTTTTATATCTGTGCTGTTTTTATATCTGTGTTTTGGTAAATTCATATGCTCTAAAGCCATTTCATATAGGGCTTTATTTATAAGAAATAAGTGGGGAGGGTAGGAGCTTCTTAAGAATCACTGAACTTTAGTTCAGATAATTTTTATATAACAGTCGCAATTATTTAAGTATAATTGGCCCTTAATTTGTATAATTTATATAAAGATTGCATTAATTAGGTAATTGATTCAATAATTAATAGATTACTAAGTAAATATTAAAAATAACCAGTTTCTTGAGCATTTATTGTGTCCCTAGAACTATTTTGAGATACATGAATTAATCCAGTCCTCACAGTATCTCTCAAGTAGGTACTATCAATCTCACATTCGAAAGAAGATGAAATCGAGACACAAACAGTTTAAGTAATTCGCCCAAGGTCACATTGCTGGTAAGAGGTGAAGCAAAAAAAAGTACCATGTAGTCAATATCTTCATTATTTAAAAAATGGATGTCAAACCAGTTCTGCACAGAATAATTAAGGTGGTATTCAGGAGTTGGAGGGTTTGAGTTATAAAACTAGTTGTTAAGTGATTAGCAACTAACCAATATAATGTAAATTGCTGAACTAGTTTGTATGTGTAGATGCTACTAAGAACTTTTCAAAGGCACAGCTGTTCTTCCATTGGACAGTTCCTGGTCATCTGCAGGTGTGTTCCCATTTGTAGTCATGACCTCAGCTGATACACATTCAAGATATCAGTCACCAGCTAGTTTGTAAGATGATTCAGACGCTGTTTAATTAGATTATTCAGAGTTTCTGTGGAAGTACAGGAAAGTCCTGTATTTCTTGTTCTTTTCTCTGATGACTTCTGCCTACCTACAAAGACCTGAGTGCCCTGCTTGTGATACAGGTATGCAACTTCAAATAAGCTAGGGTAAGAATACAGGTGTTTTCCATAGGCTAAAATGGAAAAGGCAAATTTCTGAAAACCTCATTAAAAGCCACAGGCTTCTATACCTATGCCGTACAATCTGCATGAAATCTGTTATACTGTGTAAGAGTTGAATAGTGATTGTGTCTGGTTTGAAAATTCCACACAAAATTCACTGAGATTTTATTTTCAACATATTTGAGTGAAAGAAGTAATGTCCTTACAACATCTTCCCCCATTTCTTTCCTTCTCCCTTACTCTTCCCCATTGGTTACTCTTTGAACATTCAGCTTTCTCTTCATTTATTTCACACTGTGCCTAGAACACAAGGTAAACACAGCTACTTCCAACATCTACAGTCCATTCTACTAATATTATTAAACAAATATTTACCAGTACCTAGTCTGTCATAGCCAGTGCTCTTCTAAGCACTGAAGATACATCACTGAACAATGGACACACACACACACACACACACACGCCAAAAACAGAAAAGATTAGCTAAAAGCTTAAACTAAATGTTGGGAAGAGAAGGATTTTGAGAAAAATTCAGTCCTGAAATATTCTTCACAAGTATAGAAAGTAACCTAGATTGTCATATTAGATTATAGAAACTTTGGTTTGTTTTTTATTTACATTTCATAAACTTTTTAAAAGTAATACACTATCTCAGTTTAGTTTTAACTTACTTTTTTTAATTTTGAGTAAGATTAAGAATCTTTTACTATGTTTAAAAGTCTTTTCTATATATCCTGGGGATGAACTGCCAGCTCACATCCTTTGCCCAATTTTCTAATGGGCAATTGTTTTTTTTCTTATTGAGTTATATGAGTTGGAAATATTTGCCCCAATTTGTTGATTATCTTCTGACTTTGCTTACAGTGATTTTTTCTTTTCAGGAATTATTTATTTTTATGTAATCACATTTGTCCATCTATTCTTTAATGATTTAATGAGGTAGGAAAAGGGCTTTTCCCCTGTAAAATTATAAAAGAATTTTCCATAATTTCTTCTAGTTCTATTATAGTTCCATTTTTAAAACAGAATTTAACCTTTAATATATTTTGAATTTACCTTTGGGTGGAGTGTCAGGTATAGATTTAATTTTTTCTTTCAGTTGGCTATTGAGTGGTCCCAATATGAGCTGTTAAATAATCCATCTTTTTCTCATTGACTTGAGATGCTATCTTTATATGTGTTTGGGTCCATTTTTGATTTTTTTTTACTCTATTCCATTGAACCCTTTCTATTTCTTTGACAATACCACATTATTTATTTTAGCTTTATAATATTTTTAATATGTAATAGGACTATCCCCTATTTTTCAGGATTCACAGATTAGAGAAAACTGACATCTTTGTGAGGCTGAGCCTTCCCTTCTAAGAACATGCTGTACATTTCCATTCATATACATCTTCTTCTCTGATTTTTAAGAGTATTTTAAAATTCTCTACTTATAGCCTTGCACATACCTTGCTCTCTTGTTACACATTGTCTCTATTTCGTTGCAGCTATCAGTAGGGTCCTTTTTCCTATTAAATTTTCTAACTGTTTTTTTTATTTCAGCATATTATGGGGGTACAAATGTTTAGGTTACGTATATTGCCTTCCTCCCCCCAACCCAAGTCAGAGCAGTTTATTTTTTGAATATATGAAGAATATTGATTTTAATTGGGTTCCCAGACAAAATGTTGAATTGGTTTTGTTTGTATGATACTTTTCCTATTGACTTTCTTGGGTTTTCCTAGTCTACACTTTGATCATCTGCAACTCCTTTTGAATTTCTATACCGTTAATTTCTTTCTCAGATCTAGCTGGGTTGCCTAGAATTTTCAGAACAACAATAACTAAAGTGGTCATAGCAGACATATTTGTCTGGCTTCTGACTTTATTGGGAATGTTTCTAGTAATTCTCTTTTAAGATTTTAGTTTGTGGTAGATATGCTTTATATGTTAAGGAAATATCTATTTCTCTTTTACTATGAATCAAGAATAAATATTGCATTTTAACGTATGTCCATCTAGCATACACTGATATGACTATACTTTTCTCTTTAAATCTTCTAATGTGATAAGTTGTATTAATGGATTTTCTAATATTGAATTTGTATTATAGAACTAATCTTTATATTCCTAGAATAATCCCCATTTGATTGACATGTACTTTCTCTTAAAAAGCTTCTGGATTATATTTGCTAATATTTTATTTAGGATTTTTGTATCACTAAACATAAGTGAATTGGTCTATAATTTATTTATTAGTGCATTGTTTGTCAGATTTTGCTCTGAGAACTTTTGGAACTACAAGTGTTTGATAAATACAATATCCTTGCAATATATGTCCATAGTTTAAAACATCCACCAATAAGTGGATACTTTTCACTGTTTCTCTTTATCCAACAGAAGAAGTTTTTCACTGGTGAGTTTGTTAAATAAGACATATATGAGAACATATATGGCAATTTTTACTCCTTCCAAATTGGGGGGGAAATAAATTGGAGATAATTAGAAGATTAGAACATCAGTCAATTATATTACTTCCTGAATATAATTCTGTATTAATTTTCCATGCACAGAGTATTTACATATTGTTGGGTATCTGTATTATTATTTTTCAGTTATGGAGAAAACTTGTACAGATGAACTTCCTCTTGCTATGAATTCTTCAGAAAAGCAAGAAACTGTGTGTATTTTTGGAACTGGAGATTTTGGAAGATCACTGGGATTTAAAATGCTCCAGTGTGGTTATTCTGTTGTTTTTGGAAGTCGAAACCCCCAGATGTCCAGCCTGCTGCCCAATGGTGCAGAGGTCTTGAGCTATCCAGAAGCAGCCAAGAAGTCTGACATCATAATCATGGCAATCCACAGAGAGCATTATGATTTTCTCACCGAATTAATTGAGGTTCTCAATGGGAAAATATTGGTAGATGTCAGCAACAACCTCAAAATCAATCAGTATCCAGAATCTAATTCAGAGTACCTTGCTCAGTTGGTGCCAGGAGCCCACGTGGTAAAAGCATTTAACACTATCTCAGCCTGGGCTCTCCAGTCAGGAGCACTGGATGCAAGTCGGCAGGTAAGATTAAACAAATTTGCAATCAATCTTTACAAAGTGAATCTTTTAATGTGCACTTACCTCAAAGATTACAAAATACAGTTCCAAGATAAAATACCCACTAAGCATTATATTTTGCTGATATATGCCATGAATAATTTTCTCAGGTTTGACCAAGTAGGGTCATCAATTATCGTGATTCATCTCCCACTGTCTGCATTTTCAGCTTTTAGTTTGATGGAACCTAGTGGTGTCAATCTCTGGAGGACTCTTGTCAATATACTAGAAACTAATACATCTTGGTGGATATCGTTTTCCACTTCCTTACCTTGTGTGAATCTGATTCTATTTATGCACTGAGATTAGAAACAATCATAAAGTATGTGACACTCACAAATACAGAAGAAAGATCAGACTACTCAATGTTAGAGAAGTTTCATATGAGTGTCATGTGCCTAAAACCACGCTCAACTAAAAACCCTAGTACTTAGCTATCCAGCACACATGTGCAAGTTTAAAATGTTGTCTTGTTAGATATGTTAATTCTACATCTTTGTTTGAAAATCACTATTAAATGTCAGCGTTCTTCGTGGTGCCGAAATAGACTTTCAAAATAATTATTAAAGAAAAGGAATAAATACAATTATTAATTGTAATACTTAATCAATTATTTTTAACCTAGGTATTTGTCTGTGGAAATGACGGCAAAGCCAAGCAAAGAGTTATGGATATGGTTCGTACCCTGGGACTTACTCCTTTGGATCAAGGCTCTCTCATGGCAGCCAATGAAATCGAAAACTATCCCCTGCAACTATTTCCAATGTGGAGGTTCCCCTTCTATTTGTCTGCTGCGCTGTGTGTCTTCCTCTTTTTCTACTGTGTTATAAGAGAAGTAATCTACCCTTATGTTTATGAAAAAAAAGATAATACATTTCGCATGGCTATCTCCATTCCAAATCGCGTCTTTCCAATAACAGCACTCACACTGCTTGCTTTGGTTTACCTCCCTGGTGTTATTGCTGCCATTCTGCAACTGTACCGAGGTACGAAATACCGTCGATTCCCAGACTGGCTTGACCATTGGATGCTCTGCAGAAAGCAGCTTGGCTTGGTAGCTCTGGGATTTGCTTTCCTTCACGCCATCTACACACTTGTGATTCCTATTCGTTATTATGTACGATGGAGGCTGAGAAATCTAACCATTACCCAGGTAAATCTCTTCTTATTTATATTCTTCTGCTCCTTAAATCAAAGGACCCTGCTACACTGTATTCCATTTCACAATTATAGAACATCGCTCTTCCAAACATCTTTATTTTTTAAAGTAACTAGAATTAGAAACATCATGTCATTTTGTTTTTGTTTCTGTTTTTAATGAATCCAGTTGAGACCTCATACAACTATTGAGAATAAAAGTTAGATTCCCAGGTTCATTTGGGTCCAGATCTGTATTCCCAAGGCTCACTGGGATACTGACAAACTGACAGAGATGAGGGTTCAAGAAACCTAATGACCCCTACTTGAATTCCTTTGGACGGCAGTCAAAAAAAAAAATGTGTTTTTAAGCTTCTGTTTTTATGCATGCTACTTCCTTTTGGAAGTTAAAACCGTCTTATAAGTAAGGGGGCTGTTCAAATACATGCCATAGCAACACAAATAAATTCACAAAAGGGTGCTTATAACTCCTTAATGTTTAACTTGTGGGAAGTTGTCCTCAGAAACTAAACACCTCTGAGCAAATATTAAATGCTATTTTATATATAATCAAAAGATTCAGAGAGAATCAGCTGAAGGAGTCTTAAAGCATTCCCAGAAGACATGTCATAAGTTAGTACTAGTTTAGAAATAACTGGTTTTAACCAATTTTACTATAGTCTCAAAGATAATTAATAATTCATTGATGATGCTTCTAGGGTTTCTCTGAATTATTTTCATAACAAATATATGCAAGTTTCTTGGGTAAGAGTCACACCACAAGCGCCTGATTCCTCTCAACCTAACTGCAACAGATTTGATGCTATATTACTACACAATAAACATGAAAGAACCCAAACTTTGAGGGTGTGAATAATCAGCATATAAAGCAGAAAAACAGAATTCTGATGTAATCAAGAACATCAAGTTTTGCTTGGGGAACAAAAAGCCATATGGTGATGAAAGTTTAAGTAAATGTTTACTTTGTTTTAGGATTTATGGGGTAAATTAAACTTCCTACACAATTCCTGGAATCAAGTATTACAAGTCCCATCAGAACCAATAACTTTTCTATCAAAAAATATAATTTCTAAGTATATTAGAAATGCCATACAATTTTCTTTGAGCGAATAACCCACACAGAGGTATTTTTTAGTACCCTTAAAAGTGTGAGCAGTTTGTAAAAATTGTAATTTTTAAAAATTGCTTATAATTTTTCTTAGACACTACTCAAGAAAGAGGATCCATTTAGTACCTCTTCTGCCTGGCTTAGTGATTCATATGTGGCTTTGGGAATCCTTGGATTTTTTCTGTTTGTGCTCTTGGGAATCACTTCCTTGCCATCAGTTAGCAATGCTGTCAACTGGAGAGAGTTCCGATTTGTCCAGGTAAAGACTTCTAGATTTAATTCTTGTTTATATTGCAAAATAAGTATGGCTTTAGAAATATTCTCATTTTTCTCTTGTATCATGCCTAATTTTTCATTTTCCTCCATCATCTCCTTATCAATCTCATAAAAAATTCAAATTACAAAATATTGAACTCGGGTACAAACAGGCAAATCCCATCCATGATGGTTTGATTTCCTAGTAGGGCATTCCTTGCACCAAGATTCCTGACTGTTCCCAGAGCCACAGCTAAGACTACAGAATAAAAATCACCAGGAACAATTAAACTATGTGTATAAAGACATACTTACTAGCTGCAAGGTGAAAAACCTAAAGAAAAAATTTTACCTTCTGAAAATTAATCTTACAATATGGACATATTGTTATAGAAAAGCAGATATTGAAATAAAGTTTAAAATCTTTGAAGCAAGTTTTGATAGATGTCATACACCAGACTTAATGCTGGCCTGTAAGAGAGAAAATTGATTTTTTCTACATATCAACCACAAGACACCTTATTAAAGGCAGTTAGTAACTAGTATTCTTATAGACCAGTGGTCCTCAAAAGTATGGCACCAGAACCAGCAGCGTCTGGGAACTTGTTAGATACACAAAAAGACAGGTCACACCCAGACTTAACTGAGTCAGAACCTCTAGAGGTGTGGCCAAGCAATTTGTTTGAACAAGCTCTCCAGGTGATTCTGATGCATGCTTATTGTGAACCAGTATAATACAGAATAGACCATTAGTCTTTGAAGTTAGGTTTGAATGTTACAGAACTATTTAATATTTGAATTTTGTCTTGCAGTTTCTCCTAGGGACCAAATGCAGTCAACAATTTCTCATGCTAACACCTTTATTCAAGGCATTAAGACAGAAATAAACATTGAGCTTTAAAATTTAGGCCAAAACAAACAAAGTAAAGTTTGTTGATTGTTCTTTATTATGGTAGAAATTAGCTAGCATCTGCTTGCAGTCAGCAACATATACTTATGCAGTGTTTCTTAAGGTCATATTTTGTCTTATTTATCTCTAACCTCTAGAAAGATGATAAATAGAAGAGTTTTGCCATTGGGGACCAAGGCAAGGTATATTATTTGTTCTAACTCAGAAGAGCTTACTCCTGAGAAAGTTTTCCATCCAGCCAGGTTAAGATGAAGCTACCATGTCACTTGTAAGCTCTTTTTTTAAGAAGTCTTGTTTTAAAAAGATGAAATATTCACCATCCTGAAGGAGAGTTAATGCTATTTTTAGTACTTAGCAGAATATCTTAAATATAAGTTTCAAAGGTTTGTGGTTGTTGACAAATTATCCTTCATTGGTTTGGAGTGTTTCACTTTAAGATAATGTTAATGTACATATTTTTATTTCTTGTTTCTAGTCCAAACTGGGTTATTTGACCCTGATCTTGTGCACAGCCCACACCCTGGTGTACGGCGGAAAGAGATTCCTCAGCCCTTCAATTTTGAGATGGTATCTTCCTTCAGCCTACATATTAGCACTCATCATTCCTTGCACTGTACTGGGGATCAAGTTTATCCTCATCATGCCATGCATAGACAAGACCCTTACACGGATCCGCCAGGGCTGGGAAAGGAACTCAAACTACTCAAAATCACCACTGAATGAAAAAACAGATATTTAAAGCAAAGTTCAATATAATCAGACTTCTGAACTGTATTGAATGTTTAAAGAAGAATAAATGGGTAGTTAGGAAAGCTCTTTTTCTCCCACCATGGCCAGAAGTCCATGAACACAGAAGGAAACATTGCCTGTCTTTGAGAAATTGACAGATTGGAAGAGAACACCATTTTATCTCAAGTTAGTGATGGGTCCCTGCAGTCAGTGCAGGTCCCTGCCTCTTTTTTCCTGAGAACATGGGGCTGAGATTAGCTTTGTGGTTTCACACTCAGAAGCTTCTTTGTTGTGGGCAACATGCATGACCTAATATCTTGCAAAATCCAGAAGTACAGGCAACTTCCTTCTCTACTTCAAGGGCTAAGTGAGGGCCACTGATAAAGGCTGTATTAGGTATGGCTGAAGAAGAGGGCCAAATGAAGTAAAAAAATGAGATTTTTTTGTTTGTTTTTTGGAAGTAAAGGTGATCATAAATATTATCATAGTGAATCCTGTAGTTAAGGTACGCCTTGATTTTGCTTTTATCAATATGAATGTTTACTATGGGGAAATATTTTGTAACACAACAAAAATATCACAATTGATTGTAAGTAACCATGCCAAATCTATAGAATTGTCATAAGATCCTTCCTCTAGAAAGAATAGGTATAGGAAAGATTGAATAAAAATGAAGATATATCCATTTGGATTTCCCTTGCAATGTGCAATAAGCAAGGAAGGGTTGATAAAAGCTCTTATACAAAAAGTTCAAGTAAACCAGAATTTTAGATAGCAAGCTAAATAAATATTGTAAAGTTGTACTATATTAGCTTTGGTATTTTTTAAGTATTATATATGCTTTATAAATTATATATTCCAAATATTGTTCAATGAAATTAATTTCTAGTATAAAAAAGTAGCTTCTGTATCTGTCTTAGTCTATTATAATTTTAAGCAGTAAAATTAAATGAAAATGTATAAATTTGACCAATGCTTAGATGGGAGAGACTTATAGGAAGTCACAGGGCAGAGACATTATATATATATATGTATATATACACACACACACACACATATATATATAATGAGCAATAGTCATTATATGAGACTTGGGTCTTTCTCAAATCCTAGCTGAAATGTAGGATGGTTCCCTCTGTTTTTCTATACTGAAAGTGCCCTTTCTAAGGTGACCTTCAGCAGTATTAGCCTTTCTAGCTCAAGCATGGAGCTAAAAGGAACTTTATGCACAATCTTCCCACATACCAAAATAACTAAAAGGCATTGGGTTTGACATTTTTCTGCCTGCTCTACAAAGACCATTTTTTTCACTTCTGTTATAACATATTGTACATGACATTATACAAAATGATCAAAATATATGAAAACATCATCCGCAATCCAAGATGTTTTTCTATAAAACTTTTTGAAAATAATTCTATCCATATTGTATATCCAATTTTATATTCTTTTTCACTTACTATGTTAGAAGCTTTGTTTTTTTATATTGTGTATGTATTTATTTAATGGCTGCATAATATTACATCAAATAGGCATATATTTAACCACTGCCTTAATTAAACATGTAGACTATATCCATTTTTTACTAAAACAAATAACATTTCAGAGAATATTTTTGCACTGTTAACATTTTTCCATATTTTAAATTACTTCCTCAGAGTACTTGCCAGAAATTGAAATTATGAACTTTAATTAGTATTTGCTATATATTACTAATTTATTGCTAAAGTGATCTTATCAATAACATTAGCATTGGATGAGGGTGTTGGTTCCATCACACCATTATAGATTTTGTTTTTTATTTCAATTTGTATTTACTTATAAATAGCTGCAAAAGTACACAGAACATATGCTTCTTCAGTTTATCCTTGATCAACCCAAGCAAGGGTAGAACAAGCTGGAAAACTTTGAGTAGAGCTGTGGTGCTGACTGACCCCTAGAACATCAGTGGAAAAGACAGGGAAAATGGAACTACTCATCTGTGTTATGCAAAACAGTCAGGTGTGCTGGGGACAGAGCTAGAGACTTGGTTGATTAAAACTTAAGTACCATCCTGGGTGGTCTAGGGAAGCCTCTGGAGTTAACCACACTCCTTTTTGTTAAAGGAATAAAATATTTATACCAGATCATACATAACTCATCAATGAAAATAGAAAATGCCACACCTAAGTAAAATGCTTACCTACAGTAAAAACAAACTCTGCTTTTATAACCTAGTAAAAATGCTCTACCAGAGTACTTAAAGAACATGACGTTAAAGAGTGCCCTTGTAGTTAGGCATAACAGCTGTATGGCTAGGCCTGATCTTTGGCCCCAACCACAAGGGCTCCAAGCCCCACACGCTGACTGAGAAAACCATAGGTCTCCGTTGAGGCTTCCCAACGCCCCCTCCTAGCTCCCAAAACGATTAAATCAATTTGACCATCTTAATACAGCTGATTCCTCCCATTTACTGGTGGAAAGAATGAGTTTTGAACAGATGGAAATAGGTGCTTTGGGTGTACTGTATTCCTTTTAACAGATCCAAACTGTTCTACATCAAAACGTTAGACTGAACTTTTTTACTGCTGGTACATTTCCTGTACTCTAGGAAAAATTTTATAACTTTTATAAACCTTTTATTTTGTATGCTTTCCCCATGTTAAGGGATCACAGTTTTGTAAATGTGTACTCATTAAATGTTACTTTTAAAATATTTTCTAGTTTTGTTTAATTCTGGTTTTGACTCATCATCATTCTCAGGAAAGTGACTGGAAAGTTTTGAATCACAGTAGTTATGGCATCTGGGACTAAAAATGCTTCCCTTCAAGGATAGGGAAAGGGAGAGGCAATGCATGGGTTTGAAAACTTATTAACAAATTTGCAGCTTCATGCAATATATGCTCGAGCTCAGCAGGGTGGTACATTCCAATTTCTTGCATGAGATTCAGTATTACCCTCAGAGAGTGGAAAGCATCAGCTGAGTATACTATCCCACACTAGATCTTTGTAAGAATTAGAAAAAAAAGGCTTTCTTTCCCCAAGTAGATGTCACCAGGACACAGCTAATGGCTGGACAAGCAGACTTCAGGTTGGATTCAGACTACATGAACAGGCATTAAATGCCCTGCACAACTGGACAGCTGCAGCCTTGATGGGTGCTATCATGCTTTCAAAAACAAAATAAAAATTGATAAAGAGAGGGCTGACAACCTGGAGAAACGCAGAAGCAAATGGAAAAGCCTCCCCTCAAAAGCTACTTCGATTAGAAATTTATTCAAGAGCCCTTCATGCATTTATTGTTCAGGTTTCAGAAAACAGCCATGATAACGATGAAAGTATATAATGCATTTCGCCTCTGAGAGCTCATAAGATTCTGAAACTCCTCCCAAAATCAAGGTGGAATGGCAATCAAGGTGCTGGGCACAGAGCCTGCAATGTTCAGTCTTTACCACCACAAACAACATCCCCACCAATACCTGTCCAACACACACACACACACACACACACACACACACACACACAGCGTGAGAACCTATAAACCCTACAAGCTCCTACTCCAATTTTCTATAATGAGTTAAGATTGCTCTAGAAAAATCTTGATTAATCAAGAAAAATCCTCTACTCTTCTAAAGATTTGTTCAGTAGAATTTAGGAAAAGAGAATAAACTACTCTTCTAAGCATTACCTTTCCTCAAGCTCCAGACAAAGCCCTGAACTCTCAGTTAAGACCTAAAGGAGGGAGGAGAAGGATCAGGGTGAAGGGGACAGGAACTGGGTTAGGGAACAGGGGAGTGTGGAAGAGCAGGACAGTGCCCCCTGCCCAGCCAGGAAGAAAAGCATCCAGTACTACTTGCTTCCTCCTGCAAGGGAATCTTGAAAGGCTTTTCATGTTCATTGTATAACACCATAAGCAAACCCTGTGCTAAAAACTTGACACACATTATCTTATTTAATTCTCGTAACAATTTTCTAGGGTACTCTAATTATGTCTATATTTCCTAAGAAACTGAGCCTTGAAAATGTAGTGCTTTACCTAAGTTCACAAAACTAATAAGAGGTGGAGCTGGGGTTTGCACCCAAGCAGTCTGACTCCAGGGCCATCCCCTTTCCAGACAGCAACATAATGGAGGACACCCATGCCACCCTCTAAAATGTCCCTTTGAAGCCACAAAGTAGGATAGATGAACTGAATCTCTGACAACTCTTTTTTTGAACCATTTTTTAAAACAAGCTCATTAGCATTTCAAATATTCCTGATAGCCCTGTGCTCAACACTCCAGGTTTGCTTATATTGATTTCAATCCATCCTCTAAGGTTGTACAAACTTAGTATTTATGGTTTCTGCACTGAGTTCAACCCTATTGCAAATGCCATTTTAATCTTCCCACTCTAGTCTGGCCGCAAGCTTTCCTAAACTCCAATGGGAGCTTTGTTCAGGTGGAGGTAGGCTAACTCCCCAGACCAGAGAACTGAAGGGCAGTCTGTGAGAGCCATATCTCTTCTCCGGAGCTTAAAGGCAAATATTTTCTTTCTCTCTAGTTTCACCTTAGTGCTTTGGATACTGAGTGAATGTATTTGTTTTTGAGATCCAGTGACTCACACAGGAAATTTCATAACAATTTTCATTTAGTACTTTAATACTGGTTGAGGAATGTTAGGGTTAGAGGAAAAAAACAGTTTTAGTTCCATTACCTATAAGCTATAGCTGCCAGCTTCCCAGTTTTATAAAAGTGAAGGGCTGCTGGGCTGGAACTCAGTACTGTATATCAAAAACAACCAGAATGTGATCGACTAGGATTAAACTTGCCTCTTTGATTTTTAGAGAGTCAACAGGTTTTGAAGGAGCACAACCAGTGCATTAGTTTCATTTTTACATCTTTTCTTGCTAAGATAGAAAGATGAAAAAGAATAACAGAGTTCCTGTTCTCATTTCATTAGAGCAGAGTAGTAGAATCTGTTAAAATGGGAGAAATCTGCCACCAAACACAGGAATTTTCTATCAAGTCTCTTATAGACAGGCTTCAAAATACGCTTAACTTTTCTCATGATAGAGTACTGACCACCACCAAGAGGAAATCTCTTTCATTTTTAGGTACTCCAGGCAATTATTAGGAAGTTCTCTCTCATATCTAACCAAAGATTTCCTAGTTGTACTTACACCCATTTTTTCTTAGTGCCATCATTTAAAGCAGTACTTCACCATCAGAGGTGAAGACCAGTATTTTTTGTTTTGTTTTTTCCAGTTCATCACAGATCAATGTGTATGTCTGTAAGACATAAAATCACACACTTAAATATCATGGCAATGTCAAATTGCCATAAAAGTTTCTAAACTTGTAATGAAGCTTATTCAATTGTTTATACTAGCTAGTCAAAATATTTATAAATGAGAAATCGCTGTAATTACTTTAAAAGCCCATTTAAAGGTTAATGTTTACATATTTGATCATAAAATATTAAAATCTACGTAAGATCATTAAAATTCTACATTTGTAAATACTAAAAAAATAAAATAAAATAAAAAAATAAACTTGTAATCTCTATTTCTCAATTTATCACAGACTGCTAACAAACAGCTCGCAAGACAGCACCATCTGCAGACCACAATTTGAATAGCACTCAAAGATAGGCCCAACAGCCTGGCTTGGCTTGGTTCCTCCAGAAACTGATGCTGAGGCAAAGATTCCAGTGCAGCTAGTTTATTCTGCAAGTTAAATCATTAAATATTGGGAATAGAGTAGTAAAGTAGACAGAGCAGGGAGGAAATAAAGTGTAGATTTTCAAGCCAGTTACCCCGGTTTGCAACTGGAGATCAATTCTACTGAGAAACTCTGGAAGACTATTAAATATAATTCAGAGTTATCACCAACAAGAGGGAAGGGAAACTACTGTTTTCATCCACAGAATCTCTGCTTATCACTGGAAGAAAGAAGCTTCCAGGGCATTAACTTTCCAGCACTTCTGACTTTTCCTGTATACTCGCTGTTTACGCCACCATGGCCAGGAAAAAAGGCCCACAGGCAGTGTTGCAAGTGTTCACACAAGCAGCTTGCAGCTTGTAGAGGTGAATGCCAAGAGGAAGTTTGGTGCAGCACTAACAACGGCTGCTATGCAACCGCATGTAAAATTGTGCAAAAGGTATGAACAGAGTTCACAGAGGAAACAAGGCTCTTCCACATATGAAACGATATTCTACTTCGTTGATAATGAGATGCATGAAAAATTGAAAGAGTATTGAGATACCATTTCTCACTTAACAGATAGGCAAAAATCCAAAACTTTGAGGGCAGGCTCTGTGAGTGAGATCATGGAAACACTCATTGTCATACATTGCTCTTGGATATGCAAACTAGGGCCACCCCTGTAGAGAACAATTAGCCAATATCTTTCAAAATTAAAAATGCATAGGTAAGTTTTGATCCAGGAGTCCCCCACTTCTGAGAATGTATCCTATGCATATGCCTGCAAGCATTTGAGATGAAAAATAGGCATTGCTATTTGTTGTTCTTGTTTTTTATGAATAACATTGTAAAAGCAGATGAATTCAAGCATTCATCTTTGGGAGTGGTTAAATAAACTATGTTGCTTTCACAGAATGGAATTCTATGCAGCTGTTTAAAACAAATGAGGCACTATCTTTTACATACATCGAAAAATATCCAAAATACATTATTTAGTAAAAAAAAAAAAGGTACAAAATAACATATATAGTATGGCTCCTTTTATATATGTGTACTCGCTTTAATTGCTTAAAGAAACTCTAGAAAGATTCAAAAGATCCATATCTAAACAGGATGAGGGAATAGAGGAGTAGAAACAGGAGTAGAAGCATTGCATGCCTTTTTATATCATTTTGATTTTTTAATTACATAAATGGTTCACTTAATTTTTAAAATAAATTTAATTTAAAAAGTAATTGGGAAAAGTGGAATATGCTTGAAAAGTAGTTGGGGAGCGGAATTAGGGGTCTCAATAGGGGAAAGGAATTCCTCAAAAACTGATTCATGTGATTAACTGTACACCTCGGGAAATTCACTGAAAATCATTTAATTGTACACTTAAAATGGAGTGTTGGTTGTACGTAGATACAGTTGGAG
>CAUYRT010054457.1:0-48408 GCA_963574885.1 Lepilemur ruficaudatus | reverse complement strand
GCCACCACTCTGCGAACGTGTCAAAATGGCCACCGCCACCCCTCACATGTGTCAAAAATGGCCACCGTCACTCCACACATGCTTCAAGATGGCTGCCGCCACCCCGCGCTTGTGTCAAGATGGCCGCCACCACCCCACGTGCGTCAAAATGGCCACTGCCACCTTACATGTGCATCAAAATGGCCACTGCGACCTCCGCGCATGCGTTTTTCATGGTACCACAATTGTGCATGTGTTAAAATGGCCTCCATGACACCACACATGCGGTTTTTCATGGCTGCACCACCGCGCGTGGGTCTAAATGGCTGCCACCCCGTGCATGTGTCAAAATGGCTGCCACCACCCCGCGCATGCGTGAAAATGTCCGCCACCCCTGCATGCATCAAAATGGCCCACGAATGCCTGTAACGGAGTCGCGCACTGCCCCTGAGCCCCTGTGTGAGACGGGGCAGCGCCCCCTAGCCTCTGTGTGATGCGCACCAGCGCTGCTTTTTGCAGAATTAGGAGTGGCACCACCACAGATGTGCGAGAAGGGGTGGTGACGCCATGTTCTGCGTGAGTACAGGCAGCATTGCCCCACGTGAGTGAGAAGGGGCGGCTCTCAGACGCATTCGCCAGACGAGGCAGCCTGGCCACCATCTTACGTGAGGGGGGGCGGCACTGCCCATCATGCGCGATACAGGGCGGGGTTGCGGCAGCCTTTTATAATGCATGTGGGGTGGCGCCGCCATTAATGACACATGCATGGCATCATGGTTGCCATTTATAATGCATGCATGCTGTGTCCGCCATGAATGACACATGCGCGGTGGGCATGGTGGCCATTTTTTATGTATGCAGGATGTCTGCACCATGAATAAAGCATGCGCGGTGGACATGGAGGCCCAATTTGTGTCACGGAGGGGCTCGGGTGGCACTTCGCCCAGACTCACGCATTCGTATTGGTGCCCTCTGGCCTCTCGCAGGGCTTGATGTTAGAGGGCAGCAGGGGCGCTCCTCCAGTTAATGGCCGGCGTGGGCACAGCAGCCCTCGGCACTCCCAGGCAAAAGCATCCAACCACTCCTGGCCATGCTGTGGAACCAGTTAAAATCTGAGTGCAGAGTGTTCAGTGCCAGGGTCTGAACATACGAAGTGAGATGGGGCTCGCCACCCTGTATCTTCTAGAAAAAGGGAGTGGGAGGGAAGATATAAGTGGAAAATATATATAATGAAATAAGTGTACACATAAACTTTACAACTTCCACAAAAAATTCACTAAAAATAGTCTTCAGACTTGAAAAATCCCCTGCAACCAACCATTCTTAAAATAATGGTGAATACTGCTACTTTTTGTAAAATAATGGACAAACGACGGTGAAATAATGCTTCAAATAAGGGTTATTTGGATGGTCCTAGAACTCCTTGGAAATATCCAGTTACCTATGCTTAAACATAGATCTGCCTGCCAACACCATTTCCGATTCCAAACCGCTGCATCCAGTGATGATTCTCAAGATGGAGGTGCAAAGTGCGGATCCTGTTTCACTCTAAAGACGATATGCCACCATCCCCAGGCAAAATTTTAAAGAAATAAGAATCCTAGGGATTTTAGTTCACTGTAAACGCTATCAAGAGTGTGACAGTTACTAAAAATGGAACTTGCACTTTCAGATGCCCTCCCAGGGCTCATATGAAGAGAAGTGGAGTATTAGTGGTTCAAAGCAAGGCCGTGGAAGGTGGATAGGCCTGGGTTAAATCGTAGCTTATACGCATCACTAACTCTGTAACCTGGGGTAAGTTACTAAGTCTATTTCTCTTCATCTGTAAAAGGGGGATAATAGATCCTATCTAATGAGGATTAAAAAAGATAATTCATGTACAGTACATAGTGTTCGGCAATAAAACACATTCACTAGTAGTTACTATTACACTAAAAGTTTTATCAACAGTGATATTACATCAGTGAATTATTAGAGTGAGGTCACCAATGGGCGTTGTCCTGGATGCCCTAGAACAGCACAAAGAAAACATCAAACTCAGTGACTATATCAGCAAAGTGAAGGAGAAAACCTAGCTTACCTGGCGATACGGTTGTGACAGAAATTGAGTTGCAGTTTGTCCTTGTCCAGACCTACTTTCTGCTTGTATTTTTTAAATGGGAGGTGCACGTAGCACCCAACTATCTATGGCACATGTATGTATGTATAGGCCAAACTATTAACTTCTCTGATGTTACAGAGAGAAAGCCTCAGAAACTGAAAGAAAACCACTCTCCTATTGTGTCTGAAGTTTCAAATGTGTTTATGAAATCTAATGGGAAATGGATCACACTTCTTTCTTTAGGGGAATAAAACAAAATAAAAGACTTATGGGTTCTACTGCAACAATACTGTTATCTTGTAGGAAAAAAATCACTGTAAAGTATCAAGACAATATGAGTCAATGAACAGGTTGTCAAAGTGGATGATGTCATGGGTCAGCCTGTTTCTAATCCCCTCAGCATCCTCCTCTGAAAATATCCCTTAGCATTGTAAAGGTGGGGTATAAATTAGCTTATTTTTTATTATTACTCTGTTAAAATCAAAGACAATCTCTCTCACTTTGCTGCCTGTTTGATATACAGAGGAAACTGGATAAACCAGTTGTTTATACTTTGTTTACCCATGTAAAGATAGCTGTTTAGAATATTTTGTTATTAAATTTTTGTAAATTTTTGAAATGCTAGTAATGTATTTTCACCAGCAGGTGTTTGTTGCAAACTTAATATCATTTTCCTTAAGAAGGTTACAGCTACGTAACCTGTATTATTCTTGACAGATTTGTTAAACAACAATCAGACAAAAAAATAAAATTTGAGTTCTGTTTCTATTTTTAAAAAAAGCAACAATGAAAGCTAACAAATATTGTCAGTAGGCTTTTCATTTCTCTGGCCTTGGAGATGTGTTAAAAACCTCATGACTTTGGATGTGAATTTCAAGATCTCAGTCTTTTCCTCTCAGTGCAAAGTTATCAGAGAAATAGAAAATTGCTAAGAGATTTCTGTCTCAAATAGCATTATGTGTAAATATTGTAGAAATGACTTTCACAAGAGTGATAAACATAGCCCTGTCACATTTAATTCAGCTGAAAAGTCCAACTAAAACATTAAAACTCCAATTACACACTCTGATGGCCAGGTATTTTATAATATAACAGTGAAGGAAGCTGGATTTAAAGGCATACGCTCAGCCGGCACTTGGGTGTTCACTGGTGCAAACTTGCCACCTCAACAGGTTCCCAAAGTCCACTTTCTCACTGCTCAGACCCCAGTGAGCAGGGGGTGAACTTTGTCTTTGAAGCTCCCAGATTCCTGGATTCATCCCTCTTCTCAATAGAACCTTTCCATTTCCACTCAGACACTTCCCAGTTCTCAAAAAAGACAAGAAAAGTAATTTCTACTCAAGCGTGAGACTGGTAATAGTTTAACATACACATCTTTACTTCTCATAGGAGAGTTGACAGTGCACAGGAATCAAAATTCTAAGCTAAACACGGAGCAGAACAGTATTTATAGTGTGCTACCTTTTGGGTAAGGAAATATATAATCATATCTACTTATATTTTCAAAAATAAACAATGAAAGGGTGAGACAAAAATCTGATGCAAACAATTGTCCCCTACCCCCATATAGGGAGGGAGGAAACAGAGTAGAAAGCACAAGCATGAAAATAGTCCTTTTCTGAGTGTACTTTGTTCTGCGGCTTTTACTTTGGAACAGAGAGGTATGCTAAAGCCAACTTACACCAGCTAGCAAGAACAAGCTGTTAAATTTCAGGAATTTTGTGAGCCAGTTACGAAACAGCCATTATTAAAATTAAATTCTGTAAATTTAATATTAAATAAATTATATTAAACACAAAGATAATATATACTCAAAATTCATCACATTTCAATTATTTTTATTATATTTTACTATTATCTATGCTACTGAGATTATTTACATGCATTATATCTGTATGTTGGAAATATTATATAATGATGTACTACTATGACACTAAAAACCTATATTAGCCAAGAAGAGAAATCTCAAATCAATGACTACAGCTTCCAATTTTAGAAAGTATAATAGAAAAGGTGGTCAGATAAAACCCAAAGTAGGAAGAAGAAAGGAAATAATAAAATCTTAGGTGAAGTCAATGAAATAGAAAATACAAAAACAATAGAGAAAATTAATGAAAACAGAAGCTGATTCTTTAAGATCAATAAAATTGCTCAACCTTGAGCAGACTGGAATGAAAAAGAAAGAAGAAATAAATTATCAATATTAGGAGTTAGATGACAGTCCAGATTCTACAGATATTAAAAGAATAATATTAAAATATTATAAATAATTTTATGCTAATAAATTCACCAACTTGGATGAAAGGGACAAATTCCTTAAAAATACAAACTACCAAAACTCTCTCAAGAAGAAATATCCTGAATAGCCCTAGATCCATGAAGGAAATTGAATTTTTAGTTAAAAATCTCCCCACAAAGGAAACTCCTAGGCCCATGTGGCTTCACTAGTGTATTTTACCAAACATTTAAAGAAGTAAACTACCAAATCTACACAAATGTTTTGAGAAAATCGAAGAGGAGGGAATGCATTCTATAAGGTATGATGATTCTAGAACCTAAGACTTTGTAAGACAAGAAAATTGTAGACTGATAACCATCATGAACACAGATGCAAAACATTCAAATAAAACCTTAGAAATCATAACCAATAATATAGAAAAGGGAGACTACATCATGGCCAAGCACTATTTGTCTAGTAATCCAAGAATTTAACATTTGGAAATCAACTTAATGTAATTCACCATATAAACAGACCAAAAGAAAAACACTGAATAGGCATAGAAAAGACTGACAAAATCTGACATCTGTTTTTCATAAAAACTCACAGCAAATTAGGATAAGAAGGGAACATCTTTAACCTGATAAAGAGCATCTATGAAATTAAGTATTGCTTACATCATACTTAGCGGTGAAATACTGAGTATTTTCCCCCTAAGGTCAGGACCAAGACAAGAATGTCTGCTCTCATCACTTCTATTTAACACTTTGAATTTCTAACCAGTGCAATAGTGCAAAATGTAAAATAAAATAAAATATGTTCAGGTTAGAAAGGAAGAAGTAAAACTCAGTTTATTCCCAGATGACATGATAGTCTACATAGGAAATCTGAGCAAATCTTTAAAAGCTACTAAAACTAATAAATAAATTGAGCACTGTTGCTGGATACATGATCAATATTCAAGAATCAATTGTATTTCTATGTAGTAACAACAAATTACCAGAAAATTTAAAAAACAATACAATGCTATTTACAGTAACATAAAAATATGCATAGAGATAAATCTGACAAAACATGTGAAAGACCTATATACTGAAAGTTATAAAACATTACTAAGAAAAATTAAAGCAAGACTAAATAAATAAAGATATATCATGGTCATAGGTTTGAGGATTTAATATTGCTCAGATATCAATTCTTCCCAAATTGAGCTATAAATTAAATGTAATCTCGATCAAAATCCCCACACACTTTTTTTTTGGTAGAAATTGACAAGCTGATTGAACAATTTATATGGATATGCCAAGAACTTAAAATAGTTAAAATAATGTTGAAAAGAAGAACAAAATTAGAAACACAAAACACCACTTGATTTCAAAATTTATAAAGCTACTGTAAGACAGTGTGATATTGGAGTCAAGATAGACAAATAGACCAATTGAACAGAATAAAGAGTCCTGAAACAGAGTGAAACGTAAATGAAAAATTGATTGTTGACAAAGTTTAAAGCCCATTTCTTGGAGAAAACATAGCCTTTCAACAAATGTTTCTGGAAAAACTGAATAACCACATGCAAAATAAATGGACTTTGATCCACGCCTTGTACTAAATACAAAAATTAACTCAATCTAGTCAATAGAAATATGTATAAAATCTAAAATCATAAAACTTCTAGAAGAAAATATAGGTTGCAATTTTTACGGCCATAGGTTAAGCAAAGCTTTCTTGCACACAATACTAAAAGCACATACTGGGAGTAAATACTTGCAAATCATGTGTCTATTAAATAATTTTTATCAAGAATATCTAGAGCTGGGCATAGTGGCTCATGCTTGCAATCCCAGCATTTTGGGGAGGCCGAGGTAGAGGATTGTTGAGGCCAGGAGTTTGAGACCAACCTAGGCAACATAGCAAGACCCTTGTCTCTATAAAAAATAATACAAAAAAAATTAACTGGGCATGATGGTGCTCACCTGTAGTACTTGCTGCTCTGAAGACTGATGTGGGAGGATCGCTTGAGCTCAGGAGTTGGAGGTTACAGTGAGCTGAGTGACAGAGTGGGAACCTGTCTAAGAAAAAAATATATATATATATATAAACCCTCAAAATTCAACAATAAGAGAAAAAAAAACCAACCACATTAAAAACGAGTAAAAGATTTATTTATTTATTTATTTTTAAGGCACTAGGGCATGGTAGGGATGGTGGCACATCCCAAAATGGAGCAAAAGATTTAAACAAAACAGACACCTCACCAAAGATCTATTGATGGCAAATAAACACATGAAAAGATGCTTAACATTTTCAGTCATTATGAAAATGCAAACCCAAACCACAATGAGATATCACTACATATCTCTTAAAGTGGCTAAAATTAAAAAGATTGACCACATCAAGTGTTGCGGAGGTTGTGGAGGAACCAAAACTCTCACACACTGCATATTCTTAAAATGTAAAAATTTGAAAATTTTTGGAATATGCATATATCCACTAAGTCATCACAACAGTCAAGATAGTGAACACTTATCTATCATTCCCAGAAGTTTATTTATGCCTGTTTGTAATCCCTCCCTCCCACCACTCCCCACAGCACCTTTCCCTTACTCCCCAGGCAACCACAGATCCTTTCTCTGTTACTATAGATTAGTTGGCATTTTTAGACTTTTGTATAAATGAAATAATACAGCATGTATGATTTTTTTGTCTGGCTTGTTTCACTGGACATAATTTTTGAGATTCATTTATGTTGTTATGTGTATAAATAGTTCACTCCTTTTCGTTGCAGAGTAATATTCCATTTTATGGATATACCACAATTTGTTTATCCATTCACCTGTTGATAGACATGTGAGTTATGTCTGCTTTTCGGCTATTACAAATAAAGCTGCTATGAACATTCGTGTATGACATATGTCTTTCTTTCTTTGAATAAGTACCTAGGAGTGGAGAGCCTGCGTCATATTGTCTGTGTACATTTAATGTTTCGTGAAACTGCTGTTTTCAAAACCTTCTCAATGACCTGTAGAGGTAAGGCTCATTAATCCTCTCTCAGACACGAGGAAACTTGAGTCTCTGAGATGTCATGTTGATTTGCTCAATGGCACTCAGCCAGTAAGTGGTAAAACCAAAAATAAACTTAATGCTTCCAACTCTATATACAGAGAAGCTTCCATCAGCCCATGGGCATTTCTAGAAACTAGTCTCTACACACTAATCTTGCCAAGATTGAGTCACTTTTACTAGAGAAATAGGAGCTTGGAGACAGTGCTTCAAAAATTTATGCCATAAAACATTAGTCTTAGGAGATGATGTGTGACACAAGGGTTCCATGGTCAAGGAAGTTTGGGAAGACCCCTTGCGTAAATACATCATATTCAAATATGAAGGATATGAGAAATTCTTCAGCAATAAAACTCATTTATATTTGTTTAATCAAGTATTTCCTAGCCATATTTGAACAAGTCTTGAAGAATTAAAACTCTTGCACCCAGACATCAAATTGAGCCTTCGATATAGATTGTTTAGGTGTCAGAATAAAATCCTTTTATTTTTATATTAAATCAAAACCTATTGGGGCTTGTTAAGTTCAAGCTGAGTTATTCTTTGACATTTTGAACTTCACTAGAAGAATAAGAATCTTTATTCTAAGGCTTTTCCAAGTAGATGAACAAAGAAAGCCCTGTCCAAGCTGTAAGTACATCTCCTCTCTTGAGCCCAGCAGATAGTGGAGCCTCATGCAATTAAGTGAAGTAGAAGCAGTTAAGAGAACTTGTTGCTCTCTGCTCTCTGTGGCTTTTGTCTGCAAGAACCAAATTCTGTTCAAACTGGCACATCCAGACTACACTGATGCTCTAAGAACAAGGCACCAAATTTTGATTCAGACTACTTAGGTTGCCTCTTGAAGCTACTGATATCTTTGTTTTAAGTGTGATTTTTTTCCCCCTCAGT
Organism: Lepilemur ruficaudatus; assembly: GCA_963574885.1. Classification (NCBI taxonomy): domain Eukaryota; kingdom Metazoa; phylum Chordata; class Mammalia; order Primates; family Lepilemuridae; genus Lepilemur; species Lepilemur ruficaudatus. The sequence continues at coordinate 40,162 of CAUYRT010054457.1, read as the reverse complement.
AATGTTTCCCAAATCAAAACGGAGAGCATTGCAAAATGCAGACAGAATAGTCGGCCCGTTCCCCATGTCCACTTGCACTGTCAGTGACTACAGAGCGATGAAGAGGCGGGCAGAGGGCGGGAGCAGGCTGTGTAGAAATTCTGCAGAAGTTATTCCCCAACCACCCCTTCAGATCCACTCTCTGTCTTCTCCATCCTGCTCCGGGCCTGGGAAGGCTGATCTCCATGGACTTCTTTAATCAGGTTCCCTTTCCTCCAGCTTCTGACAGGCATTCCCAGTAGAAAACACCCACAGGATGCTGAATCTTTCTGCCACACCCCCCGCCCCCGCCCCCTCCTTGCCTGGCTGTGCTTGACGCTTGGCGGGGGTCGCCTTCCTCTGCCCTCTGCCCAGCCTGCCAGGCGCCACCCTCCCTCCTGCAGCTCTGCAGCTCTGCTCAGCCTGCGTCTCGATTCTCCTGCCCTGGTCCCCTCTAGCCTCAGGATGGTGATGGTGGCTGCCAAATGCTGCTCATCCCGGGGCTCTTCAGCCTCCCTTGTTTTTTCTCTTGACGCTGCTCCCACCTCTGTAAATAGTCCCCTTGTTAAACTTTCACTAATTACCCCTTTGAGCATGCCAGCTGTTTCCTGCCAGTATTCTGACATTTACCCCTGTTCTAATGTTGTAACTCCTACCAAATCACTTAATATTATATTATGGTTAAAAGCTGTGATGTGAAAATCTTTCAAATTAGATGTCCTGCTTTGAAAGGGGAATTTTTAGAAAATGTAGAAATTTAAAATGAGTGAGCATATTTGATACTAAAATGGTGAATCCTTTTTTATTTTCCGGTAGGTTTAGGAAGGCATTTTTGCTACTTAGACTGGCTATCAAAGGTACATCTTCTCTCCTTCTTTCTTTTCATACTCACAAGAAGTTCTGGGACATGCTGGCCCCAACCCAGGCCACCTTCTCATGCCATACCCAGATGTGTGACTTGGCTGGATAAAGGACAGAGTCAGTTTGCTTCTCTTGTTTTCAAACCACAGCTGTTGAATAGAGTCAAAGGGTCTGTAACTCTAACCCTCCACATCTCCTTCCAAATTCTCTTTTCCAGTTCACCCCCTATTTTTTCCCTACCTCTTTCCATTTCCTACAAAATGGCTCTTCTTCCTTTTCCCTTTTCCTTTCCATTTTGTTATTTGATGACCCATGTCCCAAGGCCATGACTCTCAACCACTTATAAGGTGTGTTTTACAGTGATGCATAACAGGAGCTAGAGTTCCCAAGCTTGTACATTTATTACTTGAAATAACACATTTGAGTGAATTTAAGGTTACTCCCCAAAAGAATGTAACTCAGTCATCTAAAATCCATAATGCTTTCTTGAGTGGGAGAAAAAGATGTGGCATTATCGTTAATGCATCAGGAATTACCGGTAACTGGCAGTCTTGCCTATTCATCCCTGATCTACATTTAATAGCTCTGACCATTACAAATAATTGCAGTGTTTTATGTCTGCACACACCAAAATCGTTTTTGATTCATTAAAGTCTGGGCCTGGTGTGGAATGGCACATATTTAACTGTCTTCCATGGAGCAAGTTGCAGTACAAAAAAGTTGGAGCACAGCCGCTCCAGGGAATAACTAAAAGAAATCCCGTCACTGCAGGGAAAGTAAGGGAAGCCTTACTGTGACCTTAAAGAGAAACTCTTGATTGCAATAAATACATTATTATATTTGTGGATCTTGAATGGGTCTTACCTGTGGAAGATTGTTTCCCCCTTCAGTATCTTTTTAAATCCATTTTTTTCCTGTAGCATCTGAAAAAACTTCCATGCAGGCTGAGATTGTTAACTGGTGCCATTTGGCCTCATTTCCGCCTTTCCCTTCACTAGATTGGAGTAAATTAGCCTGTGTTCAATCTTCTGTACTCATCAGTCCAGGCTTTCCGAGGCTGACAAATTATAACCGCTTAAATGTAATAAGTATGTTTACATAAATTTTATTCAAGTAAAAAGCAAAATGCAATTTAACGGGATGTGGGCAGCATCTGCACTCACTGTGCCAAGGAACATCCTAGCAAAGGCAAGAGGGAGATCAGGTTCTTGTCTTGTGGACTTGGGAATTAAGTATTTTGTTGTTGTTGTCTGTTCAAGTTTTTAGATTAATGCTTCTCTCTCCGCCCTCATTTTTAGTGGCTCTCACATTCCAACAGGACAGGTAAGGGTGAGGGGCTGGGTAGCGGAAAAGAAAGAGAAGTTTCAAATAGGCAACTGGAGACCATCCTTTGGCTACAATTTATAGAATTTCCTAAGTACATGTCAACTCCTTACCTAGATTTCATTTGTTTCTTAATGAGAAATTTAGAGGATGTTAAAATTTCATTTTCACAGGCAAAACTATGCTCCTCAGTATTCAAATAGAACCCCTAAGTCCTAAATTGAAAAGCAGTCATGTAAACAGTTTCTAAACTGCAGCGTTTGATTCCATTTTCCACGCAAGGTGACACCAGGTGTTGCACTTTTGCAAAGGGATTTGTCAGGCCCTGGCTTGACTGGCTGCAGCAGGGGCCTGGGAGGAGACTGCTCTGCAAGGAAGGTCCTCATCAGAAGGGGGTGGGGGGTGAGGGGACAGACAGCTGGGAGGGTCCCATTGAGCAGCTGGCTCTGGGAAGGCATCTCAGGGAACCATGTTACAGATTGGACAAGTTGTTGAGAACAGCAATTCACATCCTAGCCGGCCGGCAGAGCACATCCCCACAGGAGCCCTGGTACCGGAAATCAGGAAAAGACGGGTTTCAAGGGCTAACCGGCAGCTGGCAGCACAGGGAATACTGTCTTCCAGCAGCAGTGTGCAGATGCCACACCCTGGAATATCTGATAAGAAAATGCGGGGTCAGCCCTAAAGGTACTGGCACCGGGCAAACTGACCAGGAGCAAGAACCAGAAAAGACTCATTTACAGAACTGGGTAAACAGGGGAATCAGGGCTCGGAAATGGAGCCTATTGTAGAAGTGAGACTTCAGGGCAGCAAGAGAAGCAGAGAGCTAGCAATGCAAAACCCAGTTTCAGAGTAGAGCTTGCTCACCCCATCTACTTGGAGTCTGATCTGATTTTTAAAGTGGGGGCTGGATCTTCAGATTGTAGAAACTTCTTTCTCAGCACTTAAAAAAAAATTTTGGTTTCCTGAGCTTGTCTATGATACATAGTATTAAGTCAAGATTCTTGGAGGCAAGTGACAGAAATCCAATAAAAATCAGCCTTAAGCAACTACAGTGAAAAGAGCGTGCTGGCTCATGTAACCGGGAAGCGCAAGAGTGTATCTGGCAATTACAAACACTGCTGGGTCCCAGGGGTCAAATACTGTCCCTCCGGCTCTGTCTTCACCTGTCACTTTTACTGGCCTCAGTCTAGTGTTGTTTGGGGGTGTCAATGTTTAACAACTAGGTCTCTAGAAAAAAATGTACATATGTACATACATAAACTTATTGTAAATTTTACTAATATAAAGGATGTATAGCCCAATTTACAAACAATAATATGTAATACTCTTTATATAAATTCAATATAGCTGATTTATTTTCATAGAATACTTTCGTTGATTTTTGCCAAATTTTTGTATCTGTAACCAAATATGATTGTAATTGAGGAACCAGGGTAGTTCTAACTTGAAGGTTAGCTGATATTTTTATTTAAGAGAAAGACAGTGCTGGCCCAGCCCAGTGGTTTACACCTATAATCCCAGCATTTTGGGAGACAGAGGTGGGAGGATTGCTTGAGGCCAGGACTTTGAGACCAGCCTGGGCAACATAAGGAGACCCCATCTCTACAAAAAATAAAAAGAAATTATTGAGTTGTGGTGGCGTGGCGCGTGCCTGTAGTCCCAGCTACTCAGGAGGCTGAGGTGGGAAGATCGCTTGAGCTGAGGAGCTAGAGGCTGCAGTGAGCTCTGATCATGCCACTGTACTCCAGCCTGAGCAACAATCTCTACTAAAAAAAAAAAAAAGAAAGAAAGAAAGAAACACAATGCTATGGATTGAATTGTCCCCACAATCCAGGGTAAAGAAGGTTTATGGCTGTAGCCAAATTTACAGGGTACTGCTGCGTCCTCTCCTTTCTTTCTTCTTGGTGGCAGCTGATAGCAGAAACTGAAACTGCTGCAGGATGTCAAAGTCCAAGAGTTGCCTCCCCTGCCTTTCCCTGGAGATGGGATTACTGGGACTATCAGATTATTGCAGGAGACATGACTCTGCCCTAGAAGTAGGGCTGAGGCCTGAAGCCTGAAGCTTGCACCCTGCTGTTCACTCAGGAACTTTTCCAACAGTAAAAAGCAGATTCTTAAAGGCAATTTTGAAAAAGGAAGATTTACATCTCTTTTCTGTCTGTTCAGTTCTTTTCAGAAGTTGTGCAAAACAGAACTCCTGCGGGGTGCCTGTTAGTGAGACAATTCACAGGACTGATCTCCAACTGTTCCTGGGAAATTGCGGGATTAGATTTCTTCCTGTTAATTTCTGCAAGGCTGTCCCTTTCACCAGGGAAATATCTCGTTGCTCAAAATTCCTCCCCCTTCCTTACATTATGTGATGGGACCATTTTCCCTCATGATCCCTGTCTCTTCCATACCCCTGACCAGTCTTTCATGTTGGCCAGAAGCACATCGTCCAGCGTACCTGTTTTCCTCATTGTTTTCCCTACCCTAACAAAGGAGACATTGTCAATACGCTAAGCCAGGGATGTACTGGGTGCTCACCTGTGGGTAGAATGGCACTTCTGCAGAAGTACAACTTTCCAGCCCTCCGTTGCCAGCTATAACCTTGCCACTCTGTCCTTCTGAATTTCACACAGGGGTTTGTACCTTGTTGACATACTTCTTCCATTAGATTGATTTTCTGACCTAGATTTCCCTTTTTATTCCCGATCCCAGTTGACAGTTCTATCTCTTTGGGACTTTATAACAGCAATGGTGTCATATTGACTTTTCTCTGTGCAAAGATCAGTCTCATTTTCTCTAATATCTATATTCTCTAAAAACTTATGTGTCTCTACATTAAGCCGAGTCATGCAGGATGGGTAGAAATAAGCTGGTATAGACACATACAAAACCTTGAATATGTTTTAAAACTCTCCCCTTGCTGTATTTTCTTGAGAATAATTCAGCTTCTTCCTTGCTATTATTCTTTTCTCTGTATGTCATGAACTTATATTTTATAGGTTTAAAGATTCTGAAACTTGAGTTCGTAAGCCTAATATGTGCCTATGGGCTTACTGGGATTCAGAATTACCTTCTTGCTCTCCCTCAAAGAACAATATAGCATTGAGACTTGGTGAGCCCTAAATAGAAAGCCAAGGGTGCAATTTCACTGTAAAACAGCAAAAGAACCAGGATTTCCATTATTCTTTTAGGGCAAAAGATCACTTCTTGCATTATTAGAAGCTGTCTCATGAGAGATTTGCCTGCTTTTTGGAAGGCAGTATTGCGTATTTGGGGCTGAAGGAAACAGGAAAGCAGAGGAGAAAGAGAAGTTTGAAAACTCAGAGGTTTTATTCTGAGATATAAACAGGTCACTGTGGATAGTGTTCTTAAGAAAAACCTACAAATAGCTTTTACAGGCAAATCAACAAAAAGTTCATTGAAGATTCTAGAAGAGTCATGAAGAAGATAGGACAATGATTGGTTTAGATTTAGAAAAGAGTAGTTAATATCAGTGTTCCTCTGTGAGTTAAAAAAAAAAAAAAAGAAACAGGAAAGAAAAGAGTAGTTAACTCAGAATAGAAAGTTCATATTTATATTAAAATAGATTGAAGAAGAAAGGAGGGACTGAAAGGAATAATGGAAATAGGGCAAGTGCCGGCAGAGGACCACGTTAAGAATAGTATTTGTGGAGGGGACACATGGTTCTGTCTTATTCCCCACTGGCAAACCATGGGAGCAATCGTCTTAGAGTTATAAATTTTTACAGGCTAATTTTCTAGAAAAGCGTTTGGTTTCAGAGGAAATAAATTACTGGAAATACTGAAAATGAAATATCATGTGATCCAGAATGAACTCAGAAGTTCTTAAATGAAGAAACATTGCCATGGTGCTCATGCCAAAATTTCCTTTGTTAATGATGATAAGGATTATTCCTGTTTCTTCAACAATTTCTCTTTCCCTTCCTGATGTTCGTGGGCCTTGGCAGAACCCAGTGCTTGGATTATTGCTCTTCCCTCTCGACACATTTTCATTGCTGCCCACAAATTTCAGCACCCCCCTCTCTATTATTCATAATAGCCAAAGGTGGAAGCAACCCGAGTTTCCATTGGAGGATGAATGTATAAACAAAATACACATACAATGAAATACTACTCAGCCTTACCAAGGGAGGAAATTCTGCCACATGCTACAACATGTGAACCTTGAGGACGTTATGCTGAGTGAAATAAGCCGTCACAAGAAGACAAATACTGTATGATTTCACTTATATAAGGTACCTAGAGTAGTCCGATTCATAGAGACAGAGAATAGAATGGAGGGTGCCAGGGACTGGAGGAGGGAAGAATGAGGAGTCATTGTTCAGTGGGTACAGAGTTTAAGTTTTGTAAGATGAAGAGTTGGAGATAAATGGTGGTGATGGTTTGCACAACTATGTGAACACAAAGGACAGACAGTAACCAGGGCAGGGGGTAACAGGGTGGGCTCTACAGAGTGAGCAGAAGGGGCCTCCCTGAAGAGCTGGCGACTGAATGAGACAGAAGTAATGGGAACGAGTAGCCAGGAGAAGGTGCCATCCGGCCGAGGATGCAGCAACATGAAGCCGCTGGGGTGGGAAAGAGCTCGGTGTGCCGGAGGGACAGAGCAAAGGCCTGTGCAGCTGAAATGTGGTGGAGAGGAGAGGGAGTCAGGGCATGTCCTCACACAGGGGACATGAGTGGCAGTGCCAGTTTGCAATTCAAGGCAGCAGGCCAGCCATGTGAACAGCCCATGCTGTCTTTACTCTCTTATGGAGGGATTCTGATTACTCTTATCAACCTACCTACCTTGTCAGGGAACCGAAATTAAAATTTCTTTCTGATGAGCTTTCTCAGGAGTGTAAAAGTGGAAGAATATGGAGGCTGGAGGCCTGGCATGGTCCCAAATGCCCAGAAACACAGGCAGTGGGTACCAATTTGATTCAGTTTACAGTATCAGAAAACCAGCTTTTGAATTTAGGCGCAAATCTTTTCTGACTGTGACCTTTACCTAGTTGCTTCACATCTCTAGAGCTCCGTTTCTCCGCCTGTCAGGTGGGATCTATTATAATGCCTTCTCACAGTGTTGTGAAGATCAAATTAATTGTGAATAACTACCTGTAAACTAGTGTTAGTACAAGGCTTTTATGCCATTGATCTTCTGGCTCTGTCTCGTTACAAGACAAGATTTTATATTTATCAAAATTAAATTTAGGAATATTTTAAAAAGAAAAGATGTTACCCGTAGCATTTTGGAGAGTACATGGAAAGGAGGAATGGTGTGATATAAAATATTGTCTCTGGCAACTCTAGAAAGGGGTGGCGTCTGGAAGGGCAGACCCTGGGGAGTACATGCAGAGGGTACAATGACCATCAATGTGCCTCCCTGGCACAGCTTCCTGAGGCCACAGTGTATGGAAACTGGGTTTTCATTTTTCTATGGTCTGTTGGTGACAGAAGAGAAAGGCTTAAAAGAAATGATCTGTTGAGAATATTTAAATTTGTTCAGACAGTGAATTTTAAATGTCTCAAAGAACTTCGTAGATGGAAGGGTTTGAGAAACATTAAGTAGGATGAATGGAAAATTCCCTTTAATTGTGAACATTTGACCATAGAATAATAATGTCTTTTGAGATTGGGTCATGCTTTGGCAATCTTTCAACATATTGCAAATGAGGTTCTCAATTGCTGTCTTAGCCCCTATCTAGATAATTGTTTGAACTTTTTACAGCATAAGCAAGTTGTCATAAGACATATCTAAGAATATTATGTGTGGAAAAATATGCTTTGAGCGAAGTGTGATTGGATACAGGGAGAACACCTTGGGCAAATGATGAAAGAGTGTGTATGGTCACACACAGATGACTTTTAATTAGGATGTAAATTCCACACAGCAGGACCATGTCTAGTTGGTCACCTTTGTATCTCCGGAGTGTGTCAAGTGTCTGGCACATAGAAGGCTATAAATATTTGTCAAGTGAATAAATTAATGAAGTGAGGATATCAGCAATTTCTCATTGGCCACCGTTAATGAAGAGTGATTTTTCTTCCAAATGGTGGTTCCAATAATGAATCTATTGAATAAATTGAATCATTTCAAAGGACGTTTGTTACTTTAATAGCCGTTAATCAGAAAGCTGCCTCAGGGATTGCTGGGGCACAAAGGAGAAAGCAGGTGCTGTGGGGAAGAACAATCCTCTGATATTCCAACCCTCTTGCATCAGAAGAGCTGTTTTCATCTGCTTTGCAACTTTTATTTGAAAAGATTTTGGCCACTAAAACAACAATGTGAAAACTACTGTTTTACAGAGCTGCAACCAAATGATTTAATTGGACCATAAGCAGATAAATATTTAATAAAACCTTCGTAAAATAATGATGAATAAATATATTTATATGGAAAACTGTGCAACATTCATTAAAACTTTCCTACCTCCCTTTTCCTTTAATAAACTTTGAACCTCCAAATATCTACTTGCACTGTGCTGCCCCTCAGGTATTTTCTGGACTTTTCTCTACCGCTTCTCCCAATAGGTCCTTTCCATCAAAAAATAACCTGTCACAAATTCCCATTCCTTTAGGATCTGCTCTTTATGAGGTAAACATGAATGGTAATAGGTTTAACTAGTCCCATTAGATGTGCAACGAATCCTAAAACAGCATCCTTACCAGAAAGCCCTTAAGGAGCAGTTCTTCTAAACCGGGGTCAGAGAAATATTTGGGGCCAAGTCGCATTTCAGAGCCCTAAAATCATTTCACTTGGTCAGTTGCCCAGAGTGCACAAGGATAGCCTAAACTATAAAGCAATAATCTTCAAGGAATTATACCTCTCAATATATCTGACATCTCTAACTGCTCTACCATTGGAAGAAAAATGTTCTAATTAGAAAACTTTTGCACAATTACATTCTTTCCTGTGGATCAAACCATTCCCTGCATTTCTTCCTAAGATAAGCAGAACCATCCACTAACATTATGATTATTTGTGCCAAGATTATATAGTTCAGAAAAGTGTCTTCATAAAGTTTCCTTGGAAACTGGAATGTTGGCAAGATGTCATTGGGAACAACATGAAAAGAGTAGGCGGTGGGAGGAGGTGGAGGGGCAATTTTGCAACAGAATTTCAATAGAGTCAAAATAATACCCATAATGCTGCTGTGGTTCTGTAAAGGCTGAAAAATAATTTCCATGAGAAAAAAATGGCTATAAACACACAAGGTGAAGGCTAATGCAAAACACTGCCAAGTGAAGGAGGCTGGCTGAGCAGGGAAAAACAGTAACACATAGACTCTGAGATAGGAACCAGTGGAGCTAGATAGTAATTAGTGACTGGATATTGTACAAAGACTTAATTAATATTCCCATATTACAAAAGAGCACCTGCAAGGCATTGCACACTCAACCCTCTAATGAGCATGAATTCATGTTGGGCTAGTAAAGGAATAAGAGAAATTGCTGCTGTCATTTGCTTTTACGGCCATTGACAAACAAATGCTATGTTGTCTTTTTTTCTGCCTGGGTAATTTCTCAGGCCTGTTAATCACATTTGTTCATGGAGGTAACATCTCTGTCTCTGTAGCTTACCATCACTGAATATTTCTCTGTCAAGCATTTTATAAATCAGGGGACACAGATTTGATGTTATTTCATACAATAACAAAAACTGAGAATCTTTCTACAATGGAGGAAAAGTTTCCTTCCTGAAATTAACATTCATAGGTAGTTAAACAAAAATACATTGATCATGAATTTGTTTTCAAATATAAGACACACTTGAACTAGAAATCATTCTTTTATCTATCATTTGTGCTGAGTTTTAGAGATATCAAGAGCCATGTATCTTTAATGCAAATATTAAAATTTGATGAACTGCCATTAACAATTATCGCCTTTGTTATTTATTTATTTATTTTGATGATTATTATTATTTGAGACAAGGGCTCACTCTATTTCCTAGAATGAAGTACAGTGGCGTCATCATAGCTCACTGCAACCTCCAACTCCTGTGCTATAGCGATCCTTCTGCCTCAGCCTCCTGAGTAGCTAGGACTACAGTGTTATTTATTTTTAATGGGCTTAGATGGCATATATTCAGTTACACTTAGCATAGAATCTATCTTTAGCAAGTGAGGAAATGGATGCAACAGCAACCACAACTGTATCGCACAATATTTTCAAGATATTTCATCAAATAAAAAAATGTAACTATGGTAGAAAAAAGCCATGGCAGTGAAAAGAAAGGAGGTATGGAGGACTATGAATTCACTTATTCCCTGTATTTTCTTGGGTTTGAAATAAACATTGTTTTTGTTTTTTTAAAAAAAGCAATAAAAACTAATCACTTAACGTACTTGGCTCAAACATTGCACTCGAGTCGAGTCTTTGTGGAAATTTTACAATTACACTATAAGTAAACTATTAAACTATTGAGTATAAGGGCTTCTAGTAGAAAAAAATTAATTCTCAATAATATTAAGTTGGTTTTAGATAGTGTGATAGACAGAATAATGGGCTCCCAAAGATGGCTATGTCCTAATCTCTGGAATTGGTGAATATGTTACCTTTCACAGCAAAAGGGACTTCGCAGATATGATTAAGAGAAAAGTCATGAGATGGGGAGATTACCCTGAATTATCCAGGTGAGCCCAATATCATCACAAAGGTTCTTGAAGTAGAGAGGTGAGAAGATCAAAGTCAGAAAAGGAGAGATGATGGTGGAAGCAGCAGTGGGAGTTACACACTTTGAAGACGGAGTAAGGATTGCAGAGCCTCTCGAGGCTGGAAAAGGCATGGAAGCAGAGTCTCCCTGCAGCTTCTAGGAAGAACAGCCCTGATGACATATTGATTTTTGCCCAGTAAGACTCATAGCAGACTTCCAACCTCCGGAATCATAAGGGAATGTGTGTTAAGTCACTGAATTTGTGGCAATTTTTACAGCAGCATTAGGAAACTAATACATATAGCTTTTGAAAAACAAAAATTATCTGCTTGTTCCTACCTCCCACTGAGAGCCATCAGTAAGTTCCACTGCGTTCACATTTACATATATATTCACAAACACACAGCTTGCAGAAATGGGCTACTACCCTTCGGACTATTGTTTTTTCTAGCTTGATTTTTAAAATTTTTAAATTTACTTTTACTTATTTTTATTTTTTAGAGATAGAGTCTCTGTCTGTCACACAGGCTGGAGTGCAGTGGTATGATCACAGCTCACTGCAACCTCAAACTCCTGGGCTCCTGCCTCAGCTTCCTGAGTAGCTGGGACTGCAGTCACACACCACCATGCTGCCTAATTTTTATTTTTATTTTTCATAGAGATGGGGTCTTGCTATGTTGCCCAGGCTGATCTGAGCCCCTGGCCTCAAATGATCCACCCACCTCAGCTTCCCAAAGTGCTGGAGTTATAGGCATGAGCCATCACAACCAACCAATGATTTTTTTTTTACTTACCATTGTCTCATTGACATTTTTCTAAAGACTGTATGAATTTTCACTTTTAACATTGGTGGGGTGTGGGGAGGACAGATGCTGTAGCATAGTTTGTCTTAATGTGGCCAACCTAATTGGTGGCAATTCAAGGTGACTTTTTTCCCCCATTTCTCTAAACTGCTGTAAGCAATATTTGATGAACATCCTTATGCATCCACAGTACCCTGAATCAAGAAATTCAAATGGAATGAAGTGGAAAAACTTTACTGCATCTTTAAAAGACCGCTACAACTATTTAGATTGCTTTTGTGATGTATTTATACCGGGTTTTTGTTGGTGATAGTTGAGTAATAAGGCCTCCTCTTTATTTCTTCTTTAATACATGTTATGTTTTAGGGTGCCTTTGAGATTATTATTTACAATTTCACATAAAGGCTGGTGTATCAGTCAGGTTTTTTGATAGCAAAACCAGAAACTTACTGATTATACAGAAAAGAGTGTAGTCATAGGATATTGGATAGTTCAGAGATTGGCCAGCAGAGCTGAAAAACCTGCTTGGAAACAACTCAGCCGGCACCTAGCCATAACCATGTCAGCAAACTGGTCCCACATTGACTTCATTACTGAGCACTCATCAATAACCTACACAGTGACACTGAACTCAAACACTAGCACCACTGCCACTTTGTGCCCCTGAGGCTTCCTCTCTGCCTCCCCCTATCCTACCCCTGAGAAATGGGCAAGACTGCCAGAGCCTTCTAGGGAATTAGAACTATTAAAGAGGAGGGAATACTTCCAAACTCATTCTACATGGCCAGCATTACCCTAACACCAAAACCAGACAAGGATGCAACAAAAAAAAAGAAAACTATAAGCTAATATCTCTGATGAACATAGATGCAAAAATCCTCAACAAAATACCAGCAAACAGAATTCAATAGCATATTGAAAGATCATTCACCATGATCAAATGGAATTCATCCCAGGGTTGCAAGGATGTTTCAACAAAGGGAAACCAATAAACATGATAATCACATTAACCAAATGAATAACAGAAATCATATGATCTTTTCAATAGGTGCAGAAAAAGCATTTGATAAAATTCAGTATCTCTGCATGATAGAAACTCTCAAAAAATTAGATATAGAAGGAATATACCTCAACACAATAAAGTCCATATATGACAAACCCTCAGCTAATATCATAAAGAATGAAAAAAAATTAAAGCTTTTTCTTTAAGACCTGAAAAAAGACAAGGATGCCCACTAGGCCACTTCTATTCAACATAATACTGGAAGTCCTAGCCAGAGCAATCCTGCAAGAGAAAGAAATAAAATGTTCCCAAATTTGAATTGAAGAAGTCAAACTGTCTCTGTTGCAGATGACATGATCCTATGCAGAAAACCCTGAAGATGCTGCTGAAAAACTGTGAGAAATAATATACATGTTCAGTAAAGTTGCAGGATACAAAATCAACATATAAAAATCAGTAATATTTCTATGCACTAATAGTGAACTATCTGAAAAAGAAATCAAGAAAACAATCCCATTTACAATAGCTACAAAAAAAATAAAATAGGAATAAATTTAAATGGAGGTGAAGGATCTCTACAATAAAAACTGTAAAACATCAATGAAAGAAATTCAAGACACAAATAAATGGAAAGATGTTCATCTTCATGGACTGGAAGAACTAATATCATTAAATACCCATACTACACAAAGGAATCTATAGATTCAATGCAATCCCTATCAAAATACCAATGACATTCTTCACGGAAATAGAAAAAACAATACTAAAATTCCTATGGAACCACATGTGACCTTGAGTAGCCAAACCAATATAGAGCAAAAAGAGCAAAGCTAGAGACAACACACTACCTGACTTCAAGATATATGACAAAGCTATAGTAAACAAAACAGCATGGTACTGGCATGAAAACAGACACATGGATGAATGGAACAGAATAGAGAGCCCAGCAGTAAATCCACACATCTACAGCCAATTGACTTTTGGCAAAAGTGCCAAGAACACGCAATGGAGAAAGGACAGTCTCTTCAGCACATGGTGTTGGGAAAACTGGATATCCATATACAGAAGAATGAAATTAGACACTTATCTCTCACCATATACAAAAATCAACTCAAAAGATAAATGTTTAGAATGATGAATACACTAATTTCTCTGATTTGATCACTACAAAATGTATACATGTATCAAAACATCACATTGCACTCCATAAATATGTGTAATTATTATTTGTCAATTAAAAATAAAATAAAACTTTAAGAAAAACAGTATTCCCAAAACATAGTTTTCTCCATTTTCATCTATTTCAAGAATACCACTACCTCGGTAACTATTAATGTTAATTATTCTTTAGCAGAAAAATGTCCAAGTTTTCGTCTCTTTTTCTCCATTTCAGTTCAGATACTAAATCCAAAGGATTAATTTCATCCTCGTCACCAATATTGTCTTTTTAATAATTCAGAGATTTTATAACCTGCTAGAAAAATGAACATTCTGTCTTTCTGATTTCAGTTTGAAAGCTGACATATACTGTTGCCAGGAGAAAAATATTATATACATGCCAAAGAAGGAAGAGAAGTAGTTCAATCCTCTTACATTTTCTCTGATGACAGAAGGAAATGATTTAGTCTGGGGATCATGGGGATTATGCTCATAGGAATTCTGATTTTAAAAAATTCATCAATGGACAGAAAGGTGAAAACACTTTTAAAATTTCAGTTTATCTTTTGGCTTTATTATTAATAGACTTTGCATTTGATTAAGAAGGGGTTAGGCAGGGTTGAGAATATGGAAATTTTTGAAGTAACATTGTCAAAGGCTAAGGAGAATCTTCAAAACAGTATTTTTTAAAAAAAAGCAGAAAGGAAAAAGAATATATCAAAATCGCTTCCATGCATGTGTGATTGTCCACAATTGTCCTATATTCACAAAGTAATAAATATTTCAAAAGGCTCCCCCATACATCAGTTGTTCAGGAGAAAGAAGACCAGAAAGGACGTGGTTGTCCTCTGTTACGTGGATTCTTCCTTCAGGCTGAATTGTCTGTACACAAAGGCAGAGCCAGTGGAATAACAAGACTAAAATGGGAACGAAGAAGAAACAATCCAGAAATGTTGCAAGGTGGCGAAGAGGGCATGGAAAACCCCTGCTGATATTTTAAGCTCTGAGTTTAGTTTAAAATGATTCTAAAGGCAAGTCAACCCATAAAAGAGGTCACAAAAAAGAAATATGCAGTTCAAAAGACAGATGGGGAACAGAGTTCAGCTGATCTCAACCTGAACTCCAAGACAGGCAAAGATGTAGTGAGCGCAGGCATTTGAACCAGGTACACTGGACTCCAGCAGTTGCCGGATGTGTAATCTTGCTCAAATTGTTCAGCCTTTTAAAAATCTCAGTTTACTTACCTTTAAGATGGAGGGAATAATTTTGCCTATCTTATACGACTATTTTAAAGATTATACATAATAATGCTTAAAAGATGTGTTAAAATGCTTGGTAGAATGCTCAGAGAATAGTAAAGGCTCGAGAGAAGTTAGCTACTTTATTGATATTATTTTCTCTGGCCTGCACACTGGCCTCTTATTGCTCCTTATGCAAGCCAGATACACTTCTGCCTCAGGGCTTTTGCACAGTATGTTCCCTCTGCTTGTAACTGATTTTCTTCCAGATTGCCCCATGGTTCACTCTCTCAGAACTTTCACATCTTTGTTCAAATGTCACCTGATCATCCTATTTTAAAATGCAAACATTCTATCCTCTTTTCTCATTCTGATACTTCTTATCCTAATTTTTTTCTCCATAGCAGTTATCACCTTTTAATTCTATAAAATTTATCTATTTTCTCATTAGAATTATATCTAGTGATAGGATTTTATCTGATTATTTTTGTTGACATATGCCTAACATCTGAAACAAACCTGGCACATAGAAGGTGCCTGATAGATTATTGCTGAGGGAATGGTCAACTTCATCAAAGAATGCTGTCGTCACAGTGAAATACTACTCCACTGACTTTTCCCATTCCATTGGGTTTTGGGGACTTAATTTTCCTTCACATTTGCTCTTATTGTTTATTTTAGCTTTGTTGTACCTGTATTTTCTCAGGAATTTAGGACAAAATGTGCTGTTCATCCTCTAAGTGGCCATACCTCATTCATCCCTTAGTAGGCTACTACTTTTCAATAACCACTCATTTATTGAGCTTCTGAATAAATTACTAGGCAAAAACAGTTGTTGCTCTTCTATGGCAAGAGAATTAAGACAAACCAAGTTAAAAGGAATCCATCTGTCCATTGCCACCCTCCCTTCACTGCCAAGAGAACCCCAACTTGCTAACCCTAGAATGCAAAACACAGGAGATAGAGAGGAAACACATCTGTTTTAAAAGAATTTGGATTAGATAGAGAAAAGAGGAGAGGAGGGGACAGACCGGACGATACAGATTTATGGGGAAGAGCATGGTTTTGTGTGGAAGCAAAGCTGGCCCTGGAAGTCCTGCATTTGAGAGCAACGAGGACAAGAGTGTGGCAGCTCCAAAGCCTC
Organism: Lepilemur ruficaudatus; assembly: GCA_963574885.1. Classification (NCBI taxonomy): domain Eukaryota; kingdom Metazoa; phylum Chordata; class Mammalia; order Primates; family Lepilemuridae; genus Lepilemur; species Lepilemur ruficaudatus. The sequence continues at coordinate 23,968 of CAUYRT010054457.1, read as the reverse complement.
TTCCTCCGACATGGTGCGAGGCCTTCCCCCTCATTCCGACTCAGACCAGCCTACCGCTTACTCTACCCCTCTAATGTCACGCAGAGCTTTCTTCTCCCTGCTGCCTTTGATTAAGTGACAGACAGTCCCCTCTCTTTAGTTTTTGTATCTTAGAGCAGTCAACGTTACTTCTGCTGTATTTCAGACAACTCCAGTTTCTTCAGATTAGTCAGTGGGTTTTCTTGCCCCAAAGGTTTTTTTTCTCCTCCTTGATTTTTTCAATTTCTCCAAAGGGAAACACAGCCAAAATAAATTATATGCCTAGGATTTTTGCTTTTCTGTGGTTGTTTTATCCACAAGCTGTCATTTTGCACAATTACAGAACATTAGCCGCTGAAAGTCTCCAAGATCATTTAGACTAACTCATTTATTTTACATTAAAAATAAAAAATGAGGCCCGAAGCACAGGAAAGACTTTCCAAGGCCTCATAATTCTCACCACTTGGGATAGTCTTCTTTTTAAAACTTTTTAATTAACCTTTTTATTGGAAAATATAATGCAATTATTTTCTAAAATAAAACAAAGGTGATATAATAATTACTGAACAGACTGATTAACACTAGAGCAAAAACAGAGCAATGCCAGGCCCTTCTCACATACACCCCCAGACTGAGACAGCCACAAGCCTGACTTTGAAAAATTGTGGTAAAACACACATAACATAAAATTTATCAGTTTAATGATTTTTAAGTGTACAATTCAGTGGCATTAAGTGTATTTACATTGTTGTGTAACCACCCCACTATTCATCTCCAGAGCTTTATCATCTGGCCAAACTGAAGTTTTGTACCCCGTAAACACTAACTTTTCAGATATTCTTGATTAAGAATTTCCCACATTTACTAGACTTCTGGTCTTTCCAATAATATAAAAACTTTTAAAGCAATGTAGTGATTTGTGCGTGTATTAGTTGAAGGGAAAAAGGTGGGATTAGAAAATTGAAGCTACTTGATGATTTTTATTTTCTTTCTTAGCGATCGTTCCATTGCAGAAGATGTTTTAATGTTTAGAGGATTTTGAACATCTGTGGCAGCCTTGCAAGGAAATTAAGGCTGCAACTGATCATGTTTTTAAGTTGAAAAACAAAGAAAAGAATACGGATACCTATCACTGGGAAGTGCCAATGAAGACCCTTCATAAGAGCTCTCTAGGCTCAGAGCACCCTCTGCGGGACACACTTTCCCAGCTGTCAGGCTGCCCCTCTGGGCCCCAAAGTTGGGAGCCACAAGCCCTCAGTAACTGATTCCAAACACACTACAGCAGAATGAGCTTTTTGGTTTAAGAACAGACTTGTAGCCCCAGCTTCTCAACCCATTATGACTTGGAGTAAAGTAATGGAATGTTCACAATTCCCCCATCTGAGTAGTTTCTCATCATAGATAATAATTGCCATTTTTCTCTTGCCAACCACATAAATAATGTCACCTTTTCTCGCACTTACAGAGTCCAGGAGCAAAGTTAGTGAGGTTAGTGAGAATTCCAGGGGGGAGGGTAGAAAGGAGAGGGACTGGGTGGAGGGAGGTAGAGGCTGGCAGACAATACTGTCTTCTTCTCATTCCCTTTCCTCCCCTAGAACATGTGCTTTCAGGGGAAACCAAGTTACAGTGAATACCAAGGGCATAATCTCAATAGAGACAATACCCAAGTGCATGATCATATTCTTATAATACTATTGGTCTTAGATATAATTGCATGCATGGGCAAGTGAATATAAAGAATAAAGATATCGATCACGTTATCATCATAACTCCATTCCGAAATATTTTTCCTCTGCATTAATGAAACCAAACCCAAAAACTTAACAGAAAATGAAGGGTCAAAGCCAATGAACTTCCACTCCCATTCTGGCTTGAGGGGCTATGTCACTGTGTTGTGCTATTCTGAAAAATAAAGCCCTCTTTTCCTTCTCAGGTATCTAAGGTCTCAGAGGTCTCTAGGCTGAATTAGTTGGACTGCATCTGAATGCCTAAAGAAAACAGAAATTCCGTTATATTTTAAATGAGTCTCAATTCTTCTGTTAACCTGCAGAAAAGACCTGGAGCTACCACCTTCTTTATTAGTATTATTAAGTTACAAAATAATTTTTAAAAATAAAAACCATCTCTACCATTATCCTCAATTTCAACTTTATTATCATCACCGAGACGCCTTCCTCTTACACTGCTGCTCCATCAGACTCTGAGTCACTTGCCTTCACTTCTCGAAAGGCTCTTACACCTGCTCTCCTTTTTGTTTCCATTGCCACACCCCTTTTACTCATCTGACCCGTTATAATAACCACCTCCCTCTCAATGCTTTATTTTTCAGTCTTTATCAGACTTTCTTATTATCAGTTTTCTTTCCTCAGGCAAAACAAACAAACCAAACCCATCGTTGTGTTTTCTTAAAGCCTTTCCACTCTTAAAACTTGTTCTTAAGCCAGTCTTCTCTTAACATTTCCAAATTCCATCGTCACCACCACCACCACCACCACCACCACCACTGCTGTTAATTTTTCTTTATGTTACTCAGTTTGGGGAGTCAATTTGGAACACAGTTATCAAATTTGATAGTGATGAATTATGGCCACAAACCTCCTCCCTGAGAATGACTAAAAATGTGTAACAAAAAGTCTGGAGTGCAACAGGAATGCTGGAAAGCAACTACATTGCTAGGATGAGACTTTTTTTGCAGGTACCATCATCAGCAAGCGGCTTACTAAAGATCCAGTGGAAAGAGATTCAATGATATCTGAGAAGACCTCTGCGTCAGAATGAGACCCCAGGTTTTTAAACCCGGGTTCAAACAATCTTCTCTTTCTAATTCATTGTTGCAGTCCTGATCTTGAAACTGTAGTTTTCCTTCATTGTTTCAGGGTCTCAGACTTTGCCAACAGTGTGAAGGTGAAAAGTGTCTTTGATATTACAAGATGATTCATCAAGAATCACAATGAAGCCAGCACCCTTCACACATTTGATGGTTAGGCTTTGAGTGCCCTGGGGCCAAGTCTTTATTTTCCTGCATGTTGTGAGTTTTTGACATGCAATTTTTATTTTGAGAGGCAGACAAGTGCTGAATTTTGAATTCCGTTATGGAAAATGCTTAATTCTCAAGGATCAGATGATTATTTTTAAATACATAAATGAGCCTTTTTTTATATACAGCAGCCAGAGTAATCTTTTAAAAACAGAAATCTATTCCTGTCATATCCCCTTGATGAAAGCCTCAAGACCTTGAACTGGCACACAAGGCCCTGGTGGCCTGGCCCTGCTCTACCCCTGGCTGCCTCCTCCTCACTCTGGCTGCCCTGGTCCTCCTTCACTTCTCCCAGCAGGGCAGGCCCGGAGCTCTCACATATTGCTCTTCCTCTTGTCTAACTCTTTTAAAAAAAAATATATATATATATATATTTAAATTTCAGAATATTATGGGGGTATAGTTTTGGTTACATAAATTGTTTTAGTACCATTTGAGTCAAAGTTATAAATGTGTCCATCCCCCAGGTAGAGTGCATTGTACCCATTAGGTGGGAATTTACCCATCACTTCCTCCTCCCTCCCACCTGCTGGATTTCCGATGAATGCTACTTCCATATGTGCACATAAGTGTTGATCAATTAGTTCCAATTTAATGGTGAGTATATTTGGTGTTTGTTTATCCATTCTTGTGATACTTCACTTTGAAGAATGTTCTCTAGTTCCATCCAGGTTAATACAAGAGGTATTAGTTCACAACTTTTTATAGCTATGTAGTACTCCATGGTGTACATACACCACATTTTATTAATCCACTCATGTATTGATGAGAACTTGGGTTGTTTCCACTTCTTTGCATTTGTGAATTGTGCTGCTACAAATATCGGAGTGCAGGTGTCTTTTTTACAGAATGTCTTTTTTTCTTTTGAGTAAATACCCAGTAGTGGGATTGCTGGATCAAATGGTAGGTCTACTTTTAGTTCTTTGAGGTATCTCAATACTGCTTTCCATGGAGGTTGTACTAGTTTGCAGCCCCACCAACAGTGTATGAGTGTTCCTCTCTGTCTACATCCATGCCAGCATCTGGTGTTTTGGGAGTTTTTGATAAAAGCCATTCTCACTGGAGTTAGGTGATATCACATTGTGGTTCTGATTTGCATTTCCCTGGTGATTAGAGTCGTTGAGACTTTTTTCATGTTTATTGGCCATTAGTCTATCTTCTTTTGAAAAGCTTCTGTTCATGTATTTTGCCCACTTTTTAATGGGGTTGTTTGATGTTTTCTTGCTGATTTGCTTGAGTTCTTTGTAGATTCTGGTTGTTAGCTCTTTATTGGATGTATAGCATGCAATATAGCATGCAAATATTTTCTCCCACTCTGTAGGTTGTCTATTTGCTCTATTGGTTGTTTCTTCAGCTGTGCAGAAGCTTTTTAATTTAATCAGACCCCATTTATTTATTTTTGTTGTTGCTGTGATTGCCTTTGGGGTCTTCACAAAATTCTTTGCCTGGCTCATTGCCATATTTTATTCTTGTATTTCACTTCTTTAAAGGTTTTTCTGCTGATTCCTAACAACCGTCATGTTAACATTTAAGGAATTTTTGAAGTAAGTCCCTTTTTGGGAGAATATGCTAAGAGAGAGGTGGGTTCCCCCATGACCCTCCACCCCTGAAAACACACACCTACCATAAAACTAAGCTTCTACCTTAAAGTCTGGGGAAAGCAAACAACAGGGATCCACACTTAAATTAATTAATACAGGAGGGCCTAGGACAGGGAAGAGTGAAGGAATTAGGAATTCTGGATAAATAGAGACAAAATTCCAAGCCAAAGAATCTGGGCACTGGGCACCAGCAGTGGAGGGTGCAGCGTGATGTTCAGCATGGTTTCCCTGTATCCCCACCCCTCAGCACAGATGGGGTCTGGATGGGAGGGGCCTCAATGCAGGGGAAGGAACCACCCAATTCCCATAATATACACATCTCTTATGGTAGGCGAGAATTCTACCACTGAAGCACCAATGCTCCAGCTAACATCTCTTATGAACTCATCCCAAGCAGAAAATACATCACCAAACCTATTAGAGGGGCTCTATAAAAAAATACTATAACAAAACTCTAAAATGTCAGAACTGTGTATGAGTAAACTGTTAGATAATCTGGCTGAGGAATCTTCATGGCCTTTCGCATTTGATAATATCTGGAAACCCAGGATGATACACTATTACTAAGAGAGAATGGAACAGAAAGGCCTAGAACATTCCATTCCCAAGAGATAACTTATATGTTATAACAAAGAGAAGGTAAATCAAAGCATAAGATACTCTTCAGTCATGGGCTTTTGCACAGTCAAGAGAATCGTTACATGCTTACTGCTTTGTTATTAAAAACAGAGAACACTCTCCTCCCACTGCCCCACATGAGAAAGGGAAAGCTGCAACTGGATGTCATCACTGTGTGGAGAAGCCAGTCACATCAAGGAAGAGAAGAGGGACCTACTTATGTCTGACGTTTGACTTTGGTGAACCTCTTTCTGTCAGCCTCTTCTCACTTGGGGAGGTGGGAAAGGAGGAAAGCAGTAGACAGAGAAGTGGGAAGCCCTTCTAGAGATCTGTAAGAGAGAAAGTTCGCCTGTAAAGGGGGAGCCAAGGTGGATTATAATTTAACATAATCTTGAAAATAAAGAGATTTTGATAAAAGCAAAACAAAATATAAAAGCAAGCAGGACGGTGGCCATGGAAGTTGGAATCCACTAAGGAGTGTGTAACAACTCACCTGCCAAATCAACTAGCCCTGAAAAGTGGATGGTATAAAAATTTTAATTTAAAAATATATCGTATTTATGGTTGTAGATGCCATTAATCATCTTTACAGCTACTCATTATCAGTAAGGACCCTTCTGTAATCTTTCCACTAAAAGAATACTCATTTATTTATAACTATTGATAAATAAATTTTTAAACAGGAATATAAAAACATAGTAGGACTTTGCACAGTGGAACCTCTAAACAGTTTGTATACATGTCAAAATAAGTTAGAATGGAATTCATCCAGGAGTTTCTAAGTCAGCCAAGAGGCTGCATGCCTCTTCTGAGAAGGTTGGAGAGGGGTGAGGTCAAGAGGTCAAGACCACCCTCCAGCTCAAATTGTGAGTTGTACTGTTTCCTCTTCTTAGCTTTGCTGATGTCAAAGGCACAAAGTAGAGGGTGGTTCAAGTATAAAACCTTGCAGAGAGCCAGTGCTGACGGCTGCACTGGGGGAGGAAAGCAGTCCCTCCACCTTGGGGGTTAAACCTTCTCCCTTATGTCTCCAGTACCCACTTTTATCCTGATAATCAATGAACTACGAAGTTACATTTAGACATTAAAAGCACTACAGGAAGTCTGTCCAACTTGTCAGTATAGCTGGGTTTATATTCCACTTCCACCCTGGTTACAAAACCAGTACATTCCAAACTCCAGACATGTCCTTTTAGCAGCCAAAGAAAGCAAGCAACCCTCCCTTCTCAGTTGAATAACCTGAATCACTTCACATTTTGTACTTCCACATGAATATAAAAGGCCTTGGCCTCATCCCTGAAAACTGTTTCATTACAACCGTATGAAGTTCATGTTTCTGTATCAAAATTGCCAAAACTAATTCTGATATGCACCACAAACTGGGAACCACACATCTGTTAGGTTCACACCACCACTACTTAGAGGTCAGCTGACTTCATAAAAAAGCCCTTTTACAAGAATACCTTCTCTTTACAAATGGGAGCATACAGTAGTAGAGCTTTGGGATTAAATTCTCAACTTTTGCATTTATTGCCGTGGGCTCAAACAGATCAACAAGCAACACTTACTGAGAACATAACATAATCAGCATTTCTGCTAGGTGCTAATATGCAAAGAAAAAATGTGGACCTATATTTCAAAGAGTTTACATCCTGGCTTACAAACAACTAACTGACAATCATTGTAAGTACATACCAAAAAATGTGCACAATGTGGTACAGAGGCAAGAGTGACAGACTCTGCCTGAGGGTCAGGGAGGGATTCATAGGAGTAGGGAGTCAAGGGTAAATCCTATTTCCAGCTTGGTGGATGGTGATACCAACAATTAAGATACACAATCCAAGAAGCCAAGCTTGATGGCATTGGATATATTTCTTATAAAAGAAGGCAATCCTATCTACTTGGAAATGATGATAAGAGCTTTGAAGAGACTGATAAAGGCCTAAAATAAGGGATAAAAGAAATGAAATCAGGTAGAGCTGACCAGGAAAGAAACTGCCAGTCAAAGAGAACAACTTTTTCAGATAAACACCACACTTTGTTCACAATTATAGGAATAGCTCTATTCTGTTAAAATCTCCAAACAAACCTCTTGCTCGTCCTGCCTGTATTTTTCTCTACTTATGGTTGATAATTTATAGTTGTCATTGTGAAACCATTCATGTTTATAAAGATTTGTGATAGTTCAAGGAAAAGGAACACAACATAAGCTTCACATTCTGACAGTTAATGTCAGTTTAAGTAATAAAGCCATTTTAGTAAGAACAAGATGCTCCTCACTCTGTACCTTTCTCAAATCTTTGCTACAATTTTTTTCCTTGTTTTGTGTAGACAAATGTAATCCTTCAAATTTTTCCTACAGTAGCAGGGACAAAGACAAAGTAAAAAAAAGAGGATTAGTTTGGGAACAGAGCAAAAGCTAAAGAAAATTAAAGGGGTGCCTCTATAACAAGGACCCCAAAATCAAATAAGTACTTCATTAAGTAGTGCTGTTAACACAGACATAAGACCAAACACTGCAGTCAACCAGAAATACAAGAACAGATAGGCTATCGATATTCCCCTGTATCCTTTTTCTGTCTGGCCCCATTCAAAATTCATTTTGTGTTATTTTTATTTTTCTTATTGGTGGGCCCCAGGAGAAGGGCACCAGAGGCTCTAGGTGAAGACAAAATAATCCAAAGTACATCACTCTGTATCACATGCACACTCAGAGGCACCAGTCAGCAATATGCTGCCCAGAACCTTCCTCAATGTGGCCCCTACCCTATAACACAATTCTGAGAATGTGTTTCAAGGAACCAAAGCAAACACCATTCCCATTTCTCCACTTTTGCCCCAGCTCTACCATGACCAAGTAGTGTTTGTTTCAACACTCATGTGTCAGGCACTTTACATGCATTGTTATGTTTAATGCTGTGAAGGGGGTATTATTATTTTATAGATGAGGAAACTAAAGCTTAGAGATGTCGAGGTACTTATCCGAGGTCACATTATATCAAATGGCAGAAATGGGACTGAAATACAATCATCTGACCACCAGACCAAGCTCTGGACAAAGCCCAATACACACAAAAGTCACATCTAGGAAGACACTCACAGCAATATAACCAGTCCTCCAACAAATGTAATATGTAAGTACTCACTTAAATGCCCAACAAGATAAACTCAAATAAATAATGGTTTGAGAACAAGATGGTATATACAGAATTTAAAGTAATTTATGAGGACAAAGTAATAACAGGGAGAAATGTCTGAAATATACAAGAAAAATGTAGGATATATAAACGCATGTATACAATGATTACTAGACTGTAATGTCCACCAGAGCAGGGATATCTCTCTCTCTCTCTCTCTCTCTCTCTCTCTCTCTCTCTCTCTCAGACGGGGTCTTGCTCTGGCATCCAGGCTGGAGCACAGCAGCACAATCATGGCTCACTGCAGCCTCAAACTCCTGGGTTCAAGCAATCCTCCTGCATCAGCCTCCCAAGTACCTGAGATTAAAGGCACGTGCCACCACGCCCAGCTTGTAGTAACATTTTCACAATAAAAATTTATGTATAAATTCAAGACTAGAATACATGGGGTAGAGAGGAGGGGATGGGTAAATTCACACCTAAGGGTACGGTATGGGATGTCTGGGGGTTGGGCACATTTGTAGCTCTGACTCGGGCTGTGCAAAGGCAATAAATGTAACCAAAGAATTTATACCACTGTAATATTCTGAAATTAAAAAACAAAAAGACTAGAACACAAATGCCAAATTCCCCCTTGATTACAGATGGCTCCTAAGATAGAGAGAAAGCACAATAGTAAGACTAGAATGAAAGCTGGTCTTGAATCTGATGAAGAACTTCTTTTCTGGAAGGTGGTGAGCATGTTGGGTGTGGTGCCAGGTACACAGTGATGACAATAACCTTTTTAAGCTGGCAAGACAGCAACAACTTTGCAATAGTTGTACTTATGCAATTCTCAATGTCACTCTAGACATTTCTCGTCTCCCTTTTAAAAATGAATTTAGGCCGGGCGCAGTGGTTCACTCCTGTAATGCTAGCACTCTGGGAGGCTGAGGCGAGAGGATGGCTCAAGGTCAGGAGTTCGAAACCAGCCTGAGTGGGAGCGAGACCCTGTCTCTACTAAAAATAGAAAGAAATTAATTGGCCAACTAAAAGTATATATATAAAAAATTAACCGGGCATGGTGGTGCATGCCTGTAGTCCCAGCAACTCGAGGGGCTGAGGCAGTAGGATCACTTGAGCCCAGGAGTTTGAGGTTGCAGTGAGCTAGGCTGACGCCACGGCGCTCTAGCCCGGGCAACAGAATGAGACTGTCTCAAAAAAATAAAAAATAAAAATAAAAATAAAAATGAATTTATACATCAGTGAAACACACATCAGACTTCCAGACTAAAGCACTATGAAATAATGTCAACACACTCATTAGCACCCAACTATTTGAAACACAAGAATTTAATCTAGATTCTGCCTAGATACAGGCATGCAAAGAAACCTGATGTCAGATCACAAAAATAGTAATCAGACGGCTGCTCAGCACACAACACTCAGTGTTACTAGGTCAAATCTGAAGATACTTTCCCACAAGTAGTGACAACAACAACAACAACAACAAATTACTTGATTAATTAATTAATGACTATATAAATAAATAAAAAAGAAATGGTCTTAAAATTCAGCTATACCAGGACAAAAAGAAAGTCAATTTAATAATTGAAATTAAAGTCTTTATCAGAATTATACACATACCTGGTGCCACTTAAAAGAAAGGCTAAAGATGAGGTATTTTGTTAAGAACATCAATTGATCATGTTACAAGCAAAAAAAGCAAAGAAACCAGGTAGTTTTGAACACATAAAGACTTCTGCACTTAGAGGCCCTGAAAACTTATAATGAATCTACAAAAGGGAAAAATGATCCACAGAAGAATCTTACAGAGATTCTCTAGCTACATTTTTCTGAAGAACAAACACTAGATTTTAAAATAAATTCAAGCAAAAGGGTGGTAGAATAGTGTTCTATGAAACATTTTCCCAGCTTTACTGAAGTTAATGCAACAATTTATAAAGCAAGAAGAACTGTAGTAAAAACACACATAATAATTGGTTTATTTCTCCAATCCTATCTGGGGAACACCAAGCTTGAAAAGTGAGCAATGTAGTTCACTATGCCACCCATATGTTGAAGATGTTTTAAAAATCTAGTCCTTTCCTCTAATAGTAAAAACACTTTGGGCTGCACTCATGATCCTCCATATCTTATTCCCTTTCACCAATATATCTTAAAGTCTCTAATTGTAGCCCATAAGGTAACCTTCCCTCTCTCATGTTCACTGTCCCCTGGGATCTGGACTCCTGTAACCTGTACTGCCCTTCTATCCCACCTTTAAGGCCCTCTTGCCTCAACACAAAGCTCAGGTAGTTCACTACAGTTCCTGGACTAGATCTAGCCCAGAGTGGCCCATTTCTTCTCCCTCCTGAAGCAACTGGGTGGGGCCCTGAACATTAGCTTCTCCTGCCCACACCCCTAACATGATGCTGAGAAGAGCACAAAAGGAGAGAGACACTGCTAGCCTATCATCATAAGTCTGAATAAATAAAAGGCTTAACTTTAGCCAAGTCATGGCCCTGCCTGGGCTATCTGGGGTTTGACCAAGGCTGAGCCTCTTCCTGAGCAGCTTCAACCTGTCAGCAAATGCCTCAAGAGTTCCAGGAACTGTATTAATAGGATTCACTCAATAACCGACAAAATTCTTAGCTAACTACTGCCCATTTTGCAATACAAATACCAATTACTACAAAAAAGGACCTCTTTCATCTGTAACAATAAAATAATCTTTGCATAAGTTTCATATAAAAAATATTGTGTAAAAAAGGTAATTTTGTTTTCTTTAAAAACTCATACATGATCTCTAAAAATACTCATCAGAGATTTTCCCCCTCTAACAACACAACACCTCATTGAGCAGTCTTCATCTCCCTTGACTATCCCATTTGTGTAGGATGATGGTTCATTCTTAAACAGTTTCTGCTATTTGCCACTATCTGAACACTAGTAGTTTCTCCCCAATAACAGATAAGTATTTTCTCTGTTCTCTATCTTCAGACCTTGATCTCATTTTCTGGGCACCCACCTTTTTCAACAATGATCTTATTTATGGACTGATTCCCACGTAATTTGGATTTTTCTATTTAAGAGACCTGAAATCCCAAAAGGTAAGAAAAGGCTGAATTTTATGTCTGGACACAAAAAAAACAAGTAACACAGACATTAGCATCAGTGAAACATTTAAGCCACTCCTTAAACTTACACAGCTTTTATTCACAGACAGCTATTCAGAAGGTTATAATTTTAACTTACGTAACTATGTAATATTTTCTATAAGCCAAACTGCACCTAAATCATACAAAAGAATTAAGTATCTCAATGTGCCACAAAATTGTGCAAACACCACTATGATCGATGGAGACATCAGTGGTGATATGGGTGACCATCACAATTGACCCCACTTCCAGAGACATGTGCAACAGGGGAGCTAGAGTAGCTGAAGCACCAGTCAACAATAACTAGGTAAGTAAGCACTTGTATCATTCACTCCCATCTTCAAAGACTATTAATTACATACTTCACCACTTTTATGCTGTAAGTCAATAAGAAAACAAAGAAAGAAAAAAAACTATTAATTACAAAAATAAGGCCAGGCGCGGTGGCTCACGCCTGTAATCCTAGCACTCTGGGAGGCCTAGGCGGGTGGATCGCTCAAGGTCAGGAGTTCGAAACCAGCCTGAGCAAGAGCAAGACCCCACCTCTACTAAAAATAGAAAAAAATTAACTGGCCAACTAAAAATATATAGAAAAAATTAGCCAGACATGGTGGTGCATGCCTATAGTCCCAGCTACTCGGGAGGCTGAGGCAGAAGGATTGCTTGAGCCCAGGAGTTTGAGGTTGCTGTGAGCTAGGCTGATGCAATGGCACTCTAGCCTGGGCAACAGAGTGAGACTCTGTCTCAAAAAAAAAAAAAGAAAAGAAAAGAAAATAGAAAAGCATAAGAGAAAGAAGCTAATTTTTTAAAAAGAATATTATCTAATTTAATCTTCACAGCTGTCTACTGAAGTAGGTATTATTAACCTCATTTTACAGATGAAAAAATTCAGATATAGAGATAGATATTAAGCAATTCACGAAAGTCCACATGTATCTGATAAATGGAAGAACTGCGATTCACAGATGATACTTCTCAAAAATACTGCTAATTCAGAACTGCCTTATCTATGATTCTGTCACAGTATAGTGTACAACTCTATCAATAGGGTATAGGATATCTTAAAATCAGCAATTCTTAAACTTTTTGGTCTGAGGCTCTCTTTTTTTGTTTTTCAATGTGCCTACTGCGTGAGGATCTCTTTATACTGTTAAAATTTATTGAGGACCCCAAAGAGTTTTTGTTTATGTGGGTTATATCTGTCAGTTTTTACCATATTGGAAATTAAAACTGAGAACTTGTAAAAATATAAAATATGTCAACACACATTAGCTATGAGAGCGGTGACATTATCACACATCATGTCTCTGGAAGACTCCGCTGTACACTCATGAGATAATAAGAATGAAAAAGACCGAGTGTTAATATTATACAAAAAATAGTTTTGACCTTGCAGATTTCCTAAAAGGATCTTGGGGGTCCTCCAAGGGTTTCCAGGTCACACTTTGAGAATTTTTGCATTGTTATAAAATTGGGCTTATACTTGAAATGTTAGTAATTGGTTGGAGAAATAAGATATATGTAGATAAGTAAAAACTAAGTCAGTATATCCTAAATGCAGATGAAACTGTGGGGTTAGAAATACACATTTGGAAATTCCTATTACAATTTAGTATAATGTTGGATAGATTGACATACTAAGTTTTTTTTTTTTTTTTTTGAGACATTGTCTCTGTTGCCAGGGCTAGAGTGCCATGGCATCAGCCTAGCTCACAGCAACCTTAAACTCCTGGGCTCAAGCAATCCTACTGCCTCAGCCTCCCAACTAGCTGGGACTGTAGGCATGTGCCATCATGCCTGGCTAATTTTTTCTATATATATTTTTAGTTGGCCAATTAATTTCTTTCTATTTTTAGTAGAGATGGAGACTCGCTGTTGCTCAGGCTGGTTTCGAACTCCTGACCTTGAGTGATCCTCCCGCCTCGGCCTCTCAGAGTGCTAGGATTACAGGCATGAACCACTGCGCCCGGCCAACATACTAATTCTGATGTTCAAAATCTTAGAGCAGCATAGTCTCTTGAGTCTTTTCACATGAAGAATAAATGAGAGACATCTTTTATAACCACCAGCATGGTTCATTGATTTGCTTTGAGTAACAGTTATTAAACTGTTTTAGAAGAACCACTTATTTTTTTCTACAGGGTCATGATCGTGGAGTAAACTGGGCTGCCTTCCACCCCACTATGCCCCTTATCGTATCTGGGGCAGATGACCGTCAGGTGAAGATCTGGCGTATGAATGGTGAGTGAACCAGTGGCAGCATCACCATGTCTAAGAAATTGACTGCTGGTCAGCAAAGTAAAGTAGCCAGGTCTTCTGGACTTTGCGCTATTTCCCTACCTTAGGTGATTATCTTATACTAATCCTGGGAACACAGAAATTGCCCCTTTCCCTTTTTTTTCCTGTGGTGGTGTCCTGATTTTGAAGAGTATGAACATAGCTAAGAGTAAGAATTCATCCATTCATTGACAAATATTTATTGAGTACCTACATTTTACTAGACATTGGCAACAACATTGGAGATACAGTGGTGACTAAACCAGATAAAGCCCCTATCTTATGGAGGTTGCATTTGTTCTAAAAGGGCAGCCAGTGACAGTTACTATCAGAACAAATAAAACAGAGTAAAGGGGTAAGCAATGATGGAGAAGAGGTGTTATAATTGATAGGTGGATCGGAAAGAAAGAACAAAGAAATATGTAAAGTTTAAGAGACTTAAGTGAAGAAAATTGCCCTATTAGAAAGAAGTTCCTAATTTCACATTTTGTAGTAGTACCTAGCACTTGATTAAGAACATGTCATATCTCCAAATCCCAAAATTACAGTGGTAGGGAATTGTGATGACCTAATTCTTTTTGTCCTTTAGAATCAAAGGCATGGGAGGTTGATACCTGCCGGGGCCATTACAACAATGTATCCTGTGCCGTCTTCCACCCTCGCCAAGAGTTGATCCTCAGCAATTCTGAGGACAAGAGTATCCGAGTCTGGGATATGTCTAAGCGGTAAGAGAGTCATTGATGTTGTGTGACCAAACCCAAGGGAATGCCCCTTTCTTTCTCTTAACTCTCTCTTTTAAAATTAGATTGAAGTATTTTCTTTTTGTCTCAACATCTTCAGCATGTAGAAAAATCAAATCATATGTTGTGAATACTTGAAGAGACCTAGAGATCGGCTGATGTTTACAAATTTTCCATTAAATAGAATTCCCCATGTGTATTCTTTTTCTCTTCTAAATTTAAACATGTTCTTCTTCCTCCGCTTTCCACTAATTCTATAGCTAGAGAAGAAATAAGAAACGAAAGCAATAAAGTAGAAAATTGTGATGAATGGGGGAAATTAAAATATCAAAATAATATCATCAGTTTGAATTCTCTTCTTTCTGTTCTTTGGTAGAATTTATCATGACTACCTTTACTTAGGATACACAGTTTACTGTCCTTGATTTACATTTTTAATTAGCTTGCTCAATATTCTTATATATGGTGGGCTAAAGATGTCTGGGAAGTTAATATTTTTCTTTGTGTACCTTTTGCTTTCCTAGGACTGGAGTTCAGACCTTCCGTAGGGACCATGATCGTTTCTGGGTCCTAGCTGCTCACCCTAATCTTAACCTCTTTGCAGCAGGTAAAGGCCATTTCCTTTCTTTCTTAATTGCATCACTTCAAAATTTTTAAGAATTGAAAGTGATTCTCTATTAGCTTTGTCTCCAGTAAACGCACAGTTGGATGACAAGGAGAAGCAGAATTTTCAGAGCTACTTAGTTGAAGCTTTTCTTCCCTTTGCCTTCTTGGAGTAGTGTTCTTGCTCTACCAAGATCCATTTAACAATATAGCCCACACTCTTTGGCTTCTAAGAGCTCACATATGAGGCTAATACTGGTTACTTGTAGTTCTCAGACTGAGAAGCTAGAAGTTAAGTTTTAGACATTCATTTAGCAGATACGTACTGAGTGTCATGCCCTATTCTGAGTGCTGGTGTTATAGCAGTGCGTAAAACAAAGTCCCCACCTTTATGGAGCTTGTATTTGTAAAGAGGGCAGATAGACCATAAAACAATATATATATATATATATATATATAATGATGCATGGTGAAAAGTGCTTTGAAGAAAAACAAAGGTAAGGGAGATAAAGAGGGACGAAAGTGTGGCATCTATTTTATATTGGGTGCTTAGGAAAGAGAAAGGGAAAGAGATTGGTAACAGCAAATGCAAAGATAGGATGTTAGAGGTGCTTAGTAGCATGTTAGAGGAACATCAAAGAGGCCAGCTGGAGCACAGTAAGGGACTATGTAATAGGAGGTGAGAACAGGCCAGATTGTGCGTTGTATTATAGGCCATGGTTAGAACTTAAGATTTTCTTCTGAATGAATGGAAAGCTATTGGAAGGTTTTGGGTAGGGAAATGACATGATCTGGTTTATGTGTAGAGAGCAGATAGTAGGAGGGTAAGAGTAGAAGGGTTCTCTATAGCTGTGGTCCCCAACCCCCAGGCTATGGCCCATTACCAGTCCGTGGCCTGTTAGGAAATGCCGCCCATCACCGCCTGAGCTCCGTACCCCACTCCACCAATCCCTAGTCCGTGGAAAAATTGTCTTCCGTGAAACTGGCCCTTGGTGCCAGAAAGGTTGGGGACCACTGCTCTATAGGGTGGATGATGCTGGTAGGGAAAGAGAAAAACATTTTTAAAAAACAGAACCATAAAGGCTTTTTAAAATTCACTTTTTTCGGCAAATACTTTTTATGATTTTTTGAAGACACAGGGTCTCCCTCTGTCATCTAGGCTGAAGTGCAGTGGTGTGATAATAGCTTACTGTAACGTTGAACTCCTGGGCCCAAGTGATCCTCCTGCCTCAGTCTTCTGAGTAGCTAGGACTACAGGCACAAGCCACCATGCCTGGCTAATTTTTAAATTTTTTTGTAGAGGTGGGGGTCTCCCTATGTTGCCTGGGTGGGTCTTGAGCTCCTGGCCTCAAGTGATCCTCTTACTTTGGCTGCCCTTAGTGCTGGGATTATAGGCATGAGCCACCATGCCCAGCCTATGCTCTTTTTTATATGCTAAAGACTAGGGAAGGATGGAAATTATTGTAGTTTCTGCCTTCAGGGAACTCTACTTTCCCTAGTATAGTAAGGGTAATAAATGATTACAGTGCAAGGTGATAAGTACTGTAAGAGAGGTTTGTGAAGAGCTTTAGGGGAACACAGAGAAGGGTATGTCTAAATGTGGCAGTGTGAACAGTATTAGGAAAGGATTCACAGAGAATTACTTGAATAAAGATTTTAAGAATTGAGAATTTAGGCAAATAAGGGATGTGTTTAGGTGTCTTGCTTTGTGTTTAGCATGTATATATATAATCCTCATCGTTGTGTATCTGCTGTTTCCAGCTTTCTTTCTTGCCTATGGCTAATTCTTTCTTTTCTCCCTGTCCCCCAGGCCATGATGGTGGCATGATTGTGTTTAAGCTGGAACGGGAACGACCAGCCTATGCTGTTCATGGCAACATGCTGCATTATGTCAAGGACCGATTCTTACGTCAGTTGGATTTCAACAGCTCCAAAGATGTAGCTGTGATGCAGTTGCGGAGGTAAATCAATCTTGTT
The DNA here is from genome assembly GCA_963574885.1 of Lepilemur ruficaudatus. NCBI lineage: Eukaryota > Metazoa > Chordata > Mammalia > Primates > Lepilemuridae > Lepilemur > Lepilemur ruficaudatus. The sequence goes on along the minus strand of CAUYRT010054457.1, from coordinate 6,823 downwards.
TCTTCCCTCTAAACCCTCTTATCTGTCACTGTGATACAATGCCCACAAACAAGACTCTTCTTTTAAACATTTTGGATCTCATCTCCTGTCATAGATGGAATCCCCATTAGTGAGTTGTTCAGTTTAACCCTAGGAGCATTATAGGCAAAGAGTTCCCCTGTTGAGAATGCTAAGGACCCTGTGGATAGGAAATCATGCTATCATAGTTTGCCAGATCTCTTGCAAACCAGAGAAAGTTTCTTGGTAGAGAGTAGCCCAAATGGGTAACAGGCCTTTTTGCTTTTATTTGGCATTATTCTGGTAAAATGCACACAATTCTAAACTGGAATATGTGTCCCTGGAATGATAACCTCTGGGATGTCTGGCAAAAGGAACTGTCCTTTTGGAAAGCCAGCTGCATCAGCATGCTGAAACATTAATGGTGGCAAACCTTGGCATGAGGGTTTGATAACCACCCTCTAGCATCACTACAATAAAAAGATGGATTTATGCGAACACTCCAAGGGACAGGAGAAACCAGCCAGAGACAAATCGCATCATGTGACTCTGTGGTGTCCACTGCAATTATGTGTAGGAATTTGAATCCAAGCAAAACTCACTACACAAGTCCCACTCACTACACTAACCCTACCTTGCATTGAATAATTTGACTTCTTATACAGTTTACTTTTTAAAATTGTTTTTCAAAGCTGAGATAGGTACATTCCCAAGCCTTAAAGGAAGGAAGAGAATAAATGCAATATTTATTTTTATTCCTGATTATAAAAGCGATAAGTATGTATGTTTAAATATTGGCTAAGTAAGAAGTATAGGGGTGATTCCTTTCTTCCTTCCATTCTTATGCCTCTTCCTTGTTTTCTGCTTTTTCTATATATCTCTCTAGTGGTTCCAAGTTTCCAGTATTCAATATGTCATACAATCCAGCAGAAAATGCAGTCCTACTCTGTACGGTAAGTAACCTAACGGAGTCATCCTAGGTTTCCCCATTTTCCTTAGGTCTCTTTCTCATGCCCTTAGGGAATATTTAATGGCTTCTTATAATAGAAGCTATTTAATGATCATTTTGCTAGATCTAACACAGTGAAAGCTCAGAAGCTCAAACCAGGTAGACTTTAGTTGTCATAAACATATTGATCATTTGTAAACTTGGATCTCTCGTGAAGCTAACAATGTCTAAATTTAATGGAGTTTCAAGATGAATGACCCAGATCACTAAAAGTGATTTGAGAGAATGTTTATGACTATATCTTGTGTATCTTGTATATCCCTTCCTTTAAGTGAAAATAGAAGAACTGTGATTTTGAGAGGGAGTTCTTTTCACTTTTCACTGGAGTTGCCTTCAGAGTCATTAAGGAGCCCTCCCCATGTCTTGCCATGCAATTTGCTAAAAGAAACAAGTGGCATTCTGATTTTAGTGCCCTGGTGGCCAACTTAAAAAGAATGAAAACTTCTCTTTTCCCATATAACTTTTAGTGTTTATGGGGAAAGAGAATTAAAGACTGTTTAATCTTAGTCTTTCTTTAATATTTAGCGGTCCCATATTCTCCTGGCTATTTTCTTTGATGTCTTTTTGTTTTCTTTCAAGCAGACTTTTAACTTGATGAGTACTCAGGTGGGGCACTAGAATCTCAGGGTCTTAGTCTGTTTATTTGTGGAGTAGAGAGCAATTCTTGCTTTCATTCAAATAATATCTGCACCTTTGGAGGTTAAGGAAAATAAAGTGACATCAATGCTGAGTTTCTTGGCAAAGAGTCCTATAATTCTTAGATGTGCAAGCATTCAAATGCCCACTAGCTGAAGGGTGAAAGAAGTATGGTTTCAGATTGTTGTCTGTGCAATGGAACTGTTTTCTCTGTCAGAATAAACTGGTAAACTGCTATCTTGGATGCCTCTCACTAACATCATAATTTCTAACATCTTAATTTCCCCTTTTCCTCTACAGAGAGCCAGCAATTTAGAAAATAGTACCTATGACCTGTACACCATTCCCAAGGATGCTGACTCCCAGAACCCTGATGGTACGCATTCTCTTTGTCTACCCCACTCTGCCTCCAGCTCTCCTCACCCACAGCATTACTTCTCTTCAAGTTTTTACCCATTCCATCCCCAGGCCATTGCCACATCACTCATGTCTGTTGGCAGGTGCTGCTAACAATTGCATCAGAGGCAACCATGGTGTGAAATATTCATGTTCCTCCTCCATTTTATTACCCCAGCTAGATATATATATTTTATAATTTGGTTATTAGAAACTCTCCATTTTCTCTTTCAGCACAGCATGTTATCCTCGTTTATTGTCAACTGAGATGACTTTCACCCTGGTAGTTTCATTTATTTAAAAATGTGGTTCCAATCTTACAATGTCTCATCCTGGGACTAGGGATTTATATTCTCCCATCTACGTCCAGATCCGATTTGCTTCCTTTTGCATGTCAAAAAGATGAGGTTGCTAACAGCCCCACACCCCACCTGGGTTCCTAGGATCCAGCTGAGACCCCCGTGTAACTCTTCCATCACCACCGTCCCTTACTGATACCCTTGTGATTAGAACTTGCTGACAAACATTCTTAAATGGGTTTGACTATTGCTTATGCTCCTTTCAGTGCGCTTCCTCCAGTGGCTTTGTGGATATTGCCAGGTCAGAGGTTTATTCTTCTGATCCCCGCTCTTACTAGCATATTTTCATGATACTTTAGACCCCATCAACAAATTCCTGAGAACTATTTTGCTAGCTCTGTTCCTTTTGTGGAGACCACTGGGTAATAACCATTGTTGCTAATTGACTTTCTTTTAAATGTGATCATGAAAAGAGAAAGAAAACCTGTATGTATTTAGTATCCATAAACCAAATTCCCCTTTATAAATTAGTTAAGCCATTTGTGACTAAGTCATGTAATTTAGTCCCTGCCAACTCATCCCCTTGCTTTTTTCCCCGTATTTGTTTACAAGTAATAGAGTGTAAAATATCTTTATTTTTTTTTTTTATTACCACTTTTATTTTCTCTACTCCATTTCTAGGGGGAGATAATAAAGTGCAGCCCAATAATGGGCAACAGAGAAGAGGAAGAGAAAAACCAAAAGTTTAAATAGTATGGTTCCTTGGACCCTGGAAAAATGGGAATATTGGTTGTGATAATAATTAGTTTTGTAAATTGCCTGCCCACTCCAGGTGCCAGAGAAGTACAAGGCAAGGCTGTCCAGCATGTTCTGTCCACTTTTCTGCTGCTCTAATAGGCAAAAGAGTATTTTGATACATTCTTCTGCTTATCCATCTACAAATTTCCTAGAGAGTGGAACATCCATTTCAAAATTCTAATCAGGCACTAAACTGAGGAACGTTTTGCAGCTCTCTTCAGGGTGATAAGAATCTGCAGTTGACATTTACAAAGCAACAGCTTGGTGCTAAATACTGCCCATCACTGAGCTCACTGTCAAGATTTAGTTAGGAGTGCTTTGCCCAACCCTGCCCTACTTGGAGGTCTGTATTTGCATGTTAAAAGCAGCAGAGCAGCTGTGTCCTGGGGAGGGGGTCCTATGACACTGACAGGCTGCTTGTTCTGCCACAGCTTGGCCAGGGAGGCCCTGCTCGTTGGCTTGATGGAGTGTGCTGTCTCCCAAGATGGGCGGCCCTTGGCCAGTATGTGATGTTAGCTGAAATGCAGCCACTTGGCCTAGAGAAAAGAGGCTTGGCAAGAGTGGAGGTTGGAATTTGGAGGGAACTGGTGGGGAAAAGTCACTTGACAATAGCCCCAGGTTATGGCTGAATTAGTTAGGAAGCAGCTGAACTGGCAAAGCCAAGATGGCAGGCAGCAAGACTGGCAGCTCCATGGCACCTGACTCTGTCACCTGCCAGTGGCTCACCACATGCTCCCGCCTTTGGTTTTGTTCTTCTCAGCCCCTGAAGGGAAACGATCCTCAGGCTTGACAGCCGTTTGGGTTGCTCGAAATCGGTTTGCTGTCCTAGATCGGATGCATTCGGTGAGTTAAGACTAAAAGCAGAAACTAATTTGGGGAGTGTGATTGCAGTGGCCTATGTGTTGCAGAATAAAGAGCATCATTTCTTCCTTTTCTCCCCTGGGCAGCTGTGATCTTCATGTATTGGCTCTACCTCTATTGCTAGCCCTGTGCCAATCCCCTTGGGGGAAAAAGACTAAAATTGATATGATTGGGTTGATGATCACTGTGGTTCTGGGCCCAAGAACCAAGCTACAGTCACTCTTGACTACAGGAGGCAGAAAAGCATCAAATTTGAAGTGGGTGGACTGGATGAGGAGTAGTTCTTCCTCGTTCTACTGCCTCCATTGGTACTTGAAATGTAACAGGTCTAGCACAAGATAAGCAGTGCTCTCTCGAGAAAATGTTTAACAAAGTGTAAGCCCCAGAAGAGCTGTTGTCTCTCTCTGGTTGACTGAGAAACTCAGACTTTAGTTGAACTTTTCAGAATGTTTCAGTTGGGTGGGGACAAGGAGAGGTATTAAGGCTCTTGGAGAGGATCTTGGCTGGAGTGGTCTACCTGGAGTGGTAATTGACTTGGACGGGGGAAAATCTGCTCCATAGTTTATTGGAGGTAAGGAACAATTACTGAGGGATGTCATTAGTTGCCATCATCTTATGTACACACTTCTTCTCTTAACCCCATCTTTAATACTCATTTCAGCTTCTTATCAAGAATCTGAAGAATGAGATCACCAAAAAGGTACAGGTGCCCAACTGTGATGAGATCTTCTATGCTGGCACAGGCAACCTCCTGCTTCGAGATGCAGACTCTATCACACTCTTTGATGTGCAGCAGAAGCGGTAATATGTCTGGTCCCCCTAAGCAGACAGGCATATAGTGGGGGAGAGTATACATCTTTAGTAGGAGCTTTCTTTTCCCTAAGTAAGTTTGTCTTGTGGCTTGGCCGCTTCTTATGCTATAACTCCAAGACTCTTTATAGTCTTTTTTTCCTTTCCATGATCACCCTCCATCCCGCACATACACACTAGTGTTATAGCAAAGAGTCTTGTTTATTTATCTGTTTTTATAGTACTTACCTGAATAAAGAGTGCTGTTGGTGCTTAGAATGAGGGTGACACAGAGATTAATAACACAGTTCCTGTACCTAAAGGAGCTTACAGTCCAGTAGTGAAGACATACACAAATCCTGAATAATACAGGGGAATGAGGGGTAGGGGGTTGAAGCAGGGGGAAGTGCACAATGTAAGCCAAAATGTTTATATCACTAAACTACTATGTGGGGAATTTTGTGTGGTATTACATTAAGAAATTGGGGTTTACATTAATTTAGGGCTGAAAGGATGTAGGTCGTAGCCTGAGATAAAAGAATCAGATCCGTTCATGTTTGCCCTCTCTCTATCGCAGGACTCTGGCATCCGTGAAGATTTCCAAGGTGAAATATGTTATCTGGTCAGCAGACATGTCACATGTAGCACTACTGGCCAAACATGGTAAGTCTTCATTATATCCACCTTGATTTAGAGACCAGTCCCTCCCTCCCCCATCCCTGCCAGTGTATTGCACTCACTCTATCCAACAGAGCACTCATGCCCTTTGCCTCTTACAGCCATTGTGATCTGTAACCGCAAACTGGATGCTCTGTGTAATATTCATGAGAACATTCGTGTCAAGAGTGGGGCCTGGGATGAGAGTGGGGTATTTATCTATACCACAAGCAACCACATCAAATATGCTGTCACCACTGGGTAAGTTAATTATCTGGGATACAGAGTGGGAGAAGGCAGTTTCATGAAATTACTGTCCTGTCTTGAGATGTAGGTAAAGTCCCCCATGAACTTTCTTCATGGAAAAGCCTTATCTGGCATATATGTGGTAGGGGCATCTGAACATTGTTTTCTCAACTATTTTAAAAACTATGATGAAATATAGTACATATGCAGAGAACTATATAAGTTATAAATATACAGAATAGCAAATAAGTCATGTAGTGAACATCTGTGTAACTGCCACCCAAGTCAAGAAATATAACAGTTCTGACAACCTAGAAGCCCTTTGCCATGTAGTCCTTATTGATCACAACCCCCTTTGTTCCCACCCAAAAATAACATTCTGATTTTATGGTGATTTCTTCCTTGCTTTTCTTCACAATTTTACCACCTAATGTGTGCTTTAATATAATTTAGTTTGCCTGGTTTTGAACTTCATATTAATGAAATAATACTGAAGTCATACAAAATATTATTTTGTATTTTGCTCACTATTTTGTTTGTAAGCGTCATCCATGTTATAGCTCTAATTTATTTACTTTCGTTGTTGTATAATATTCCATTATATGATTATACCATAGTTCTACTCTTCAGGAATACTTGAGTGAATCCTAGCTTTTGGCTCATATGAACAATGCTCTTTTAAACATTCTTTTATGTGTTTTCTGATGCACATGTACATAGTTTCGCTGGAGTGTGTACCCAGAATAGAATTGCTAGGCTATAGAGTGTGTATATCTTCACATTTACTAGGCAATGTGAAACTGCTTTCCAAAGTGGTTATACCAGTGCATGCCCACCAACACTGTATAAAAGTTTCTTTACCTGTCATCCTGACTGATGCTTGGCTTTGTTAGACTTATTTTTGTCCATCTGGTGGATGTGTAATGGTATTTCATTGTAATTTTATTTTGCTATTCAGTGTTTTGTAATGAGAGACAGAGTCTCACTCTGCTGCCTGGGCTAGAGTGAGTGCCGTGGCGTCAGCCTAGCTCACAGCAACCTCAAACTCCTGGGCTCAAGTGATCCTACTGCCTTAGCCTCCCGAGTAGCTGGGACTATAGGCATGTGCCACCATGCCCGGCTAATTTTTTTTCTG